>PVJL010008317.1:0-31607 GCA_004026885.1 Lyroderma lyra
AAATGCCTGGACACATGCTTTTTCTCATGAAATTGGCAATGCTTTTTAAGTGGAGGCTCCAAGAGAATGAGAAGACAAGCCACACAGACTGAGAGAAAATATTTGCAAAGCACAGACATGATAAAGGGCTATTATCCAAAATATGCAAAGAACTCTTCATATTTAACACTAAGAAAATGAACAACCTGATTTTAAAATGGGCCAAAGATCTGTAAAGACACCTCACCAAAGATATAAGGATAGCCAGCAAGCATATGGAAAGATGTTCACGTCACGTGTCATCGGGGAAATGCAAATTAAAGAACGAGCCACCATGGCACACCTTATAGAAGGGCCAGAATTCAGGACACTGACAACGCCAAATGCTAGTGGCTATGGGGGAACGCTCATTCCTCGCTCGTGGGAATGCAAAATGGTGCGTCCACTTCGGAAGATAGTTTAGTGGTTTCTTACAAAACTAAACATACCCTTACGAGTCAACCCATCAAGTACGCTTCCTAATATTTACCCAGATGAACTGAAAATTTATCTCGACATGAAAACCTGAACCCAGATGTTTATAGAAATTCCATCCATAACTGCCAAAACTTGGAGTGTCTCTCAGCAGGTGAATGGATAGAGAAACTATGGTACATCCTGACAATGGAATATTATTCAGCACTAAAAAGGAACGAACCCTCAAGCCATGAAAAGATGCTGAAGAACCTTAAATGCGTATTAGTAAGTGATATAAGCCAATCTGAAAAGCCTGCATACTGTACGATTCCAACAATAGGACATTCTGAAAAAGGCAAACTATGAAGACAGTGAAAAGATCAGCGTGCGAGGAGTTAGAAGGGAGGGAGGGATGAATAGGTGGAACACAGACGACGTTTAGGGCAGTGAGACTGCTCTGTACGATACTACAATGGTGGATACATGTCATTCTACATTTGCCCAAACCCACAGAATGTACAACATCTAGAGTGACACCCAAGGTGCACTATGGGCTTTGGTTGATAATGACACGTCGATGTAGGTGCACTGATTGTGACAAATGTTCCAGCGTGGTGCCATGTGGACAGCAGGGCAGGCCGTACCTGAGGGCGGGCTGGGCGTCTGGGAACTCTCAGAGCTCCCTGCCCAATTCTGCTGTGAACTTTCAATGACTCTTAAAAAATAGTCTATTAATTTTTTAAAAAAAGAAAAAAAGACAGACTCGGGCTCGCTTCAGTTCAGGGAACTTTTCTTTCATTGTTCGTATAATAGTTGCCTCTTCTTTGTTCCCTCCTTTCTCTCTCTCTGCTCCTTCTATTGACAATTCAAGGTTTCCGGATCTACGAGGACCCTCTCAGTTTCTCCTCCTCCTCCCTTGCTTTCCCTCTCTTTATCTGGGCTCTTTATCGAGGTATTTCTTGCCTTTGGTTTTCCAGGATGCTAACTCAGACCTCCATGGTGATCTTCTCCCCTTCAATTAATGTAGTGAGTTGTATTTAGTTAGGAAATTATTATTTTTTTAGCTCCAGAAAGTCTTTTGGTGCTGCATAGCAATTTCCCTCAGTGCTCTATTTTTTTTTTTTTTAATTCAAATTGCCTTGCGTCTCCTCCAACAGGTCTGTTTGTCCTCACCTTCCTCGCTGTGGTGCAAGGCCCTTTGAGGGGCTCTTGGTGGTCTTCATTGGCTTGTGTACCCTGATGGCAGCTGTCTCACTGTGGGAGAAGGCAGAGCATTCTTGCCTGTGTGGTCAAGGTCACACAAGCAGAGGCTTTCAGTCTTTGCTGAGGTCCCGAACAAAGCCTCCATGTCCAATTTCAGGGCAGGAAAGACCCAGCCCACCCATCCCGTTACCTCTTAGCCTCTTCAGGGCCGGGAAGCTTGGGCACATGAGCTCACAGAGAACTTACACCGACCTTCCCCGTAGGGACTCGCTCACAGCCCAAAGTCCCCTTGTACTTAGTCTCCCACTAAGCCCAGCAGTCATTTAGGAAAAGGGAAGAGAGACTGGAAAGGAAGCAGAGGGTAGGGGAGCTATGTTTATTGAGGAGCTTCCCGGAGTCCAAGCATGAACCCTCAGACAAATGCATGTCCAGGCAGGCGGCAGCTTCTAGAAATCCCTAGGCCTTCTGGTGGTCCATAGTGTTCTCCCTTCCTATTGATGGTATTTTGGTGGGACCGTTGAGCATAACAGAAGACTGAAACCTGGTACAAGAAGGAAATGGGAATCACCAGATACACTGAAACAGATGCCCGAAAGCACACAGGTGCTCAAAAGGGGTCTCAGAGCATGACACCTGGCTCACCTGCACGCAGCTCGTCGGGGAGATGAGTGTGTACATTAGCCTGCTTGAGCTTCTCCAACAAAATACCACAGCCCAAGTGGCTTAGAGAACAGACATTTGTCACCGTTCTGGAGGCTGGGAGTACAGGGTCAAGGAGCCAGCCAACGCAGTTCCTGTGAGAGGCCGCTTCCTGCCTTGCAGATGGGCACATTCTTACTGCTCACGCCCGCAGAGAGAGCTCCTCTTCCTCTTTTTATAAAACCACTAATCCTATCACGAGGGCCCCGCCTCTCACAACCTCCTCTAACCCCAGGTACCGCCCAAAGGTCCCACCTCCAAATACCATCACACTGCGCGGGTCAAGCTTCAACATTCGAATTTTGAGGGGACACAATTTGGTTGACAGCTGTGCATGGCAGCTACATGCTGCATAACAGACAAAGCCCCAAAGCTCAGTGGTGTGATGTTATAGAAGCTTATCTCTTACTTACATAAAATCCAGTTGGAAGTAGCGTGTGCTCCACATGGACATTCAGGGCCCGAGGCTGACAGGGACTCTCTCTTCTTCAACAGTTGATACCCAAGGTCATTCAAGGATTCCACATCCAGTCAGCAGAAAGGAAGAAAGATCAAGGCTTTCGCATGGGACATATTTCTGGGCGAGTCCTGGAAATCATCCACATTGATTCCATTGGCCACAGTGCTGTCATGTGGTCTGATGTAAGTGCAAGGGAGGCTGGGAAATGTAATGTAACTGTGAACCCAGGAAGAAAAGGAATCAAGTTTGGTGAACAGGTGGCACATCTTCCCAGAAAGACCTATTCATGAAGATATTGTACATCATTGTAACCCACTAAAATTCCCCCTTCCCAAGTGTAGATTAGATTTTTACTAGTGTTTCCATGTTACAGATGAGCATATATGGTTGCTAGAGGTGCATCAACTTGCCCAAGGCAGCTCTACATCAGAGCAGGTTTTCCCTGGGCTTGTACGACTCCTAAGTCTGCACTTGTAAGTAGGAT
This sequence comes from Lyroderma lyra, assembly GCA_004026885.1. Classification (NCBI taxonomy): domain Eukaryota; kingdom Metazoa; phylum Chordata; class Mammalia; order Chiroptera; family Megadermatidae; genus Lyroderma; species Lyroderma lyra. The sequence goes on from PVJL010008317.1 coordinate 3,282, forward strand.
GTGCTAAACCATCCAGCGCAGTGAGCTGCAGGTCTGGCTGGGGCTTGAGCCATGGGAAGTCAGTAAACCCTCGTCCCTCCAACTAAGAGAATCTGGGCTCCATAGGCTATGAACAGCTCAGTGGGGGGAAAGCTATATATGATTCCAGCAGGGTCCAGTTGCCCCTGGTTGGTTTACAACAGTAAATTATTTCCTCATAATTGTTTTCAGTTCAGATAATTAAGTTTTAATGGCTCATCGGAATCAGAAGCAGTGTGGGTATTGGGGTGTGAGCAGCTGAGCAAGAGGGCCTTGGACCTCCAGGCCTGGAGCTGCCCCACACGGGCACGGCCAGCGCCCTTCCCCTTTACAAGCAAGGGGGGCTCTACCCGACGTCACCCACCAAAGCAGTAGCGTGCATCTCCTCTGTTTTAAAATGTATCAAACGCAGGGTTGCGTATATGAGATATAGACGCAACAACACCATTAAGACGGAAATGGAAAGTAGATAAAAGGAGAAAAGTCAACATACCAAAAACCGAGTTAATGCACTTACTTGAAGCAAGCGTTCAAAATCTCTAACTTTGACAAACAAAAGGAAATACGGTAGATTCCGTCATTTGAAATAACGGAGAAAAGAGTCCAGGCTAGTTCAGCAAAAGAGGCTCTTTTCTGATCGACAACCTCTAAGACCCCTTCTGGCTATGGATTTTGTAAGTGCTCAAAGCAAATGAAATTATTTCATTTCACTTGGTTAGACTTGTTCATGTCGCATACCTGTTATTGGCTATAAACTTCACCTAACAGATACTCAACCAACCTGTGTAGAAATAATAAGTTTCACAGATATCTAAGAAATTCAAAGTAAAGCAACTCTGAGCCCATGCTAGATAGTGTGGGGTAGTGGTCAAAATTACAAGCTTTGTAGTCAGAAAGACCTGGGGTTGTTATGAATATTAAATACATCCCAAAAGGTTACTGTAGAGCCTGGAATTGAGTCAGTTCTCAATAAACTATTATTTTTAAATAATGGTGCACTTGCGTTTCACTTTGGCATGCTACAGTACCAGTTCAACCCAACCATGCCAGGACGAAAAATTCTTTAGATCCAGACTACCGGTCTGTGATCCTTGGCTCCACCGTCTACCAGCTGTGTGTCCTCAAACAAGTCCCTTAACCTCTCTGTGCCTCTATTTCCTTACATGCAAGATGAAGATGATAATGGTACCTGTCGCACAGCATCATTCTGATAATTACGTAAGTGACTACACATAAAGCACTGGAGGCAGTGCCTGGCACATCACAGGGGCTATTTAAATATAGTCATGTGCCTCAGATCGTTTAGGTCAACAACAAATTGTGTATATGATGGAAGTCCCATAAGATTACAATGGAGCTGAAAAGTTCTTATCTCCAGGTGACGTCATAACCACTGTCACATTGTAGCACAAGATGTTCCTCACGTGTTAGTAGTGATGTAGGTGCACACAAACCTCCTGCACTGCCAGTCATATAAACGTACAGCACGTACAGTTACGTATGGCACGTAATCCTCGATAATGACAATAAACAACTATGTTATTGGTCCATGTCCTTACTGTACTATATTGTTTATTGTTATTGTGTAGTGTGCTCTTTCTACTTGGAGTTTTTTTAAAGTTTGTGGTGAACCAGTGTGGCCTGTTAGGCTGGCAGCAGCCTCACACAGCTCACATTTACCACGTCTCTCCATCGTATCATCTTCCCTTGTGTCTGATTCAATGTTGTTTGCTTTGTACAGTGACATGCTGCACAGGCTCGTAGCCTAACAGCATGGCTCCACCATGTAGGCTGTCCCATCTGGGTTTGTGTAAGTGCTCTCCCTGATGATTGCACAGCGATGCAATCGCCTGACGACGTATTTCCCAGAAAGTCTTCCCGCCATAAGCAGTGCACGATTGTACTAGAAACCATTGGGATTATTTCCCAACAGAGCAAGGAGGCCAGTGAAGAAAATATATGTCCAAACTACTGTATATTTTGGAAGTGCTTTCCCGAGGGAAAAAGGAGCCAGGAACTGAGGTAAGAGCTTGAATAATATTTGTGTTTTCAATGGAGTTTTTAGTTTTAGGCCAAATAAAATGCCCATAGTCCAAACGCTGAGACTGTGTGTTCTGTAGCTGAAACTACTCCCATATTTGAATAGTTCTTGAAATGAACTTGGAATCCAATGTGAACATATAGAAGTATGTTCAGTCATTAATTAGCAGAGACTTATTGTGGTCCCATGAAAATAGGTTCCTTTCTTTTCTCCCCCCAATACTTTGCCTACCACATTTTCAGGTGGTTAGTGGTTAACCAACAAGAATTAATCGGGCACCTTCAGGAGAATGGACCCGCCCCACCTTGGAGACCGCCGGGATGCAACACAATCTTCAACAATCTGTTCATCTTTCTGACCCCGGTTCTCCTACGTAACCGAAGCCATCGCCCCTGCCTCCCAGGTCGCGCAGGACGAAATGATTACACGTAAGAGTCCTCCTAGCACAATGCCAGGCCCGAGCAAACGCCTGACAACGAAGCTTCCATCTCTTCCCTTTCCTAACAGGATGTGGCCTCGGCCAGTCAGTCAGCCTTGGGGGAGTCGCCAACCTGAACCCATCAGGGGGCTGCAGCCCTGGGCGAGGGCTTGGGGGGCCACAGGGCATGCCTGAGCTCAGACCCCACGCAGGCCTGAGCAGAGCAGGCAGCCTCTCAGGTGGGGCTGTGGTACACAGGAAGGCCCAAGGTGACAGAAGAAAAGTGGGGGAAGGGCGTCTGGGCCACTCTCTGGATGGACGAGGGTCTGTATCTAGGGTGGCAGTGAGGGGGAACTGAGGCAGCAGGGGATCTTCCGGGGCATTCTGAAATGTTATCAAGAGACAGGATTATGTATCCCATGGCGTCATGCCTATTGTTTCTATTGGTAATTACGTCCATGAGCCTGTCAGGGTCACGGGGGTTACTTTGAAAGGAAGCATTAGAGAAGTGGGTGGCTTTCTTCTTTCCTTGGTGGTGACTAATAGAGCAATGTTGTTTGGTTTTCTGCCATGGGAGCCTGTAAACATTTTAAGAGAAAACAGAGACCTTCCATGTAACCCAGAGCCTCTAATTTCAAACTGCTGGGAGGCCCCAGGCGGAAAGCACCTCCGTGAGCTCGGCCCCACCCGAGTGAGAGAAAGGGGGGGAGGGGGGCATTGCCGGACACGGCTTCCACACGAGGTGGGGACGCTGGCTGTTTTCGCGATTTTAAAGCACGATCTGAAAACTCCTGTGATCAATGGAGCCGACGGCTCACGTGTTCACCTTGGCCATTGGAAGAAAACAGAAAGACGGCATCTTTTAGTAAAACGAGAGCCCTGGAGTCTTGGGTGGTTCACCGTACTGGGGGCCCTCCCGGCGGTGAATCCGGCAGTGGGAGCTGCAGTAATCTAGGAAACACAGGAAATCACCAGAACCAGGAGCAGAGCGCTGCACACAGCAAGGCCAAGTCCCGCGTGAATCCATTTGCACCAGGCGGGGTTGACTTTCAACAGCTAAGCGAGGACTGAGGCAGTATTGCCTGTGGTCCCAGCTTACTCGCCCTCATGATTGGGGGTACAATACACAGTTTCTAGGTCCGGAAGGTGACACGTGCCCAGTGAGAATTATAATTAATCATTCAGAGCTATAATACCCTCGTGATTGCTAACAACAGGGTTCAAGTCAAATGAACCCACTGCTATAGAAACCACTGTCTCCTGGCTGGAATATTCCTTTTCTAGTTGTCAGTTTCTAATTTATTATTACTTCTTCTCAAAATTACTTAAATTGAAAGTTTGATGTCGACCAGTCAGTAACTTCCAAAGGAAGTATGGCCTTAATCCTTCCCTTATTTTCCGAAAATGCCGTGACACACCCAAATGCATCATTCAAACAGATATTTTTGCATGCATAGCTGGGAGGCTGAGCCAAAAACTGAGTAATGTAAACAAAACTGAAACACATGAAAAGTTCAATAACAATGCCAGCCAATGAACACTGGAGCTACAACAGGAAATCCATGTCTAATTTTCAAGCAGGAGGAAAGACAGCCCTGAGGGCAGCGTGGATGATCGGCAGTGTTGCCCAGGGTGGGCCTCAAATCTTGTGGGAAAAGTGAGTGTAAATTGGAGCCTTAAAAATAAGAAGAAATTGGAAAACCACAGAGGCGAGGAGAAGATATCCCAGGGCAGAAAAACAATGGGAATAAAGGCAAGCTAGCTGGTGAAAGTCCTTAAAATTTCTTAAAGGAAAGCTGCCCTGCTCCTCTCCTTTGTTGCTTCACTGCTCCAGGTTCCTGGCGAGCAAAATGAAAACACCGGGCCCCGGGGTGCAGAGAAGTGAGCCTCCCTTTTCCTTGGGCCCACAGCCCCACCACACAAGGAATGCGTGACCTCAAGAAATTGCAGGCCCCACGTGGGGGTATGCTGGGAGTAGGTAAGAGATGCCAGTGGAGGTGGGTGCTGCCAGCCCAGGGTAGGACAGTCACCACCTTGCCCCGTCTGAGACACCAAAGGGCCCCCCCAGGGAGGAAGGTGGCAGTGGAGCACAGGAACAGGGACTCCTCTGTCAGTGCCCCCAGGACAGGGAGCAGCAGGGATCTTAGGCAGGGGTGGAAAGGGAGGAGCTGGGCAGGACCCGGCCCCAGGAGGCAGTGTGCAGGCAGCCGAGAGTATGTCCCAGGGAAGTCGTGGGAGGCCCCCCGTGCATGCTGCATTGTCCCATCAGACTTCTCTTACAAAACACAAACTCAGATAAAATTATTCAGCATTTCAAGATGGCAACCACAGAGCAAGGACCTCCAAGAGCCAGACCCTATGTGACTGCTTAGGGATGTGGTCCAGGAAGCCACCTCTGCTGTCATCACACAGGGACCTGTCCAACCTAGACATCCTCCCTTCTGCACAACTTCCTTGTCTAGTCCCCACTCCGAACAACATTACGATCGCAAACTAGTCCAAAAAGCTCGTCCTGTCGTTCCTTTATGAGCAGGGGCCCCACCTGTGCTCCAGCTGCACTCATCACCTGAGTCAGACGTGTCCAAGTGAAGGCTGTCCAAACACGAGTCACCCTTGAAGAGTTCAAGAAGTAGTTGGGGGACACTTTGAGAGGAGCTGGAACTGAGCAAGTTCGCCAGTGGTTACCGGAGTCAGAGAGGTACAATTGGAGGTGAAACGATGAATCTCACTCTCACCCCTTTGGTTCCTGTGTCCAGGGGTTTCGGGAATTCCAGCTAACCCACTTGCCATTTAATAAGGGCCTTCTGAAAAAAAAAAAAATAATAATAATAATAAGGGCCTTCTGGAGGCAAAAGGCATGACCATTCCCAGGAACTCAAGCCATTACTGCATTTTGGTAAGGAGGAGCATTTTTAAACTAAATCTTTATACTCCATCAAATTGTAGTAGCGGCGGTTTATCCAACTACAGGGATATTCATGCTACATGACACGAGACACGTCGTAACCCAAGTGCAAGTTCTGTCTCAGACAGAAGAAGAAACGACAGGACAGTCAGGCAGAGATGGTGAAGGGTTGAGCTGTGCTTTCAATAGCACAACAGAGATGGGTTCTGATTACTCCCCTCACTCCAGAAATCACCAGAACAGTGAACCCCTCAGCCTGGCTGGCCATGTCCTGTCACTCTGTGACGGGAAAAACTGTCTACCAGTTAAGAGATGATGGTCAAATTCAGACCCTTTTCACGTGTCATTCAGCGACGCAATATGCAAAGTCCACAATGGTGACCTCAGACCTCAGCCTCTGTGTCATAGTTTATGTAACTTTATGAATTTTCCCATTTTTGCATCTCTCCTTTTCTTTTGACCACCAGGACAAAAGGGCAAACATCATATTTGGACCAGAAGTCCTTAAGAAAAATGAGTATTGATCTTTTTGAGGTACTTCTGTCATAGCCTTCCATCATGGGTGCATTGTTTAATTCTTAAACCATTTCATACCTTCCAAGAGAAATTTCATTAATTTTTAGTCATCATACCTGAGAGGATTCTAGAATTTTACTCTTTGTTTCAGTTGTCCAGAGAGGAGAACCGGAGGCCCAGTCATTTCCTGAAATGGTGGTGAAGCTTCCACAGAAACGGAAGAGCCCTGATCCACTAGTTTGGGGTCACCAGACCCCATCCCAGGAGGAACACCTAGAAATGCACCTCAAGTCCCACAGAGGCCAGCTCCGAGGGCTGAAGGTCCATGGAGAGAACAAACACCTGGGTGCCCTTCGCCCACAAAAACTACAGCTTGGATTTTCCATAGGACGAATAAGAGATGTTCACTTTGCCCTGTTTTGTTGCCAAGACCATTGACTGGCCCTAAAAGGCATACACAAATTTTACATATTGGTCAACAAAAGCATTGTATTCCTGAATTAACCAAATATTTCTAAATAAGGTCACAGTCAAAATTTTCAAGGGTCAGGACTTCAGTACATCTTGTCGGAGACGCAGTTTAACCCAGCAGGGGGCACAGGAACGGGGCAGGGGACAATGACAGCAGTGATGGTGTGGGGAGTGCAGAGGGAAAAAGAGGTAAGATTTGGGTTGTGTTTTGTAACTACCGCCAAGACTTACGGCGGATAAGGGCAAGAGAGCGATCGAGAGTGACTTCTAGAACTTTGGTTAACTCAGCTGGGACGCTAACTCAGTGCCATTTACTGAGATGGGCACGTCGAAAGAAGAATCAAGTCAGGAGCACAGATCATTAGCTCTACGTGGAACACGTTGAATCTGAGATGCCTTCTGGGCCTCCTCATGGAACTGTCAAGAAAGCTCCTGGATCTCCACGTCTGAATCTCAGCGATTGGGACTGGACGTGTAAATTTGGAAATTAGTAGGCTGACCAGACGTCCTGTGGGACAGAAAACAATGGTCCTGACCCGTTGCAAACAGGACATGGGGTCAGATTACGGACACCTTGAATTTAGCCCAGTGAGGCTGACCCGATGTACCTTTGAAACGGGACAGGACCGTTGTTTTCTGTCCCACTTAAAATGGTCCGTCCGGTCAGCCTAAAATTAGCAGCATAAGGATCTTCGTGTTAATTTGAACTTTATCATGCGTAGGAGAGTTGAGACTTTGAATGAGGAAATAATTTTGGAATAAATGACAAACACTGTCGCGCTCATCTCGTGTTTCCGGAGAGCCTCCTTACTTAAAGCGTCACAGCTAAACAGAGGACGTCGTGAGGTCATCTGCTGATGGCGCATTCACACCGGAAATCTGAGGACACGAGGTGGGCCGTGCACTGCTGCTGGCTTGGTGACTCAAGGACTTCCAAACCTCTGGGTTTGCCTATGGGTCAAGGAGACGTAAATCTCATCTGACATGACAGAACTTTTCCAAATTTTGAACAATTGTTCTTAAATCCAGAATACACCCACCATAAAGAGCCTGGCTCCATTTTCTGAACTTGGACTGCGGGCCGCTTTCAAGCCTCAGCTCCCCCTGTCTGCTCCCCCACGTGCAGGTACGCTGATAAGGAGGCCGGGCGCTCCCTCCTCGGCCCCGGTGGGACAGCCAGTGCACGCAGCCTGTTCGGTGAGGGACCCGCCCCAGACACACCCCTTGACTGTAATACGCCCCCATCCGTCTTCCTTCCTCTCTCTAGACGTTTCGGACCAGGCTGGGAAGCCTGGGGCTCTCCCCAGAGCCTTCGCTGTGTGTGCAGTCAGCTGCCCAGACACCCTCTCAGCGTGCTGTGGCATCACCAGCCTTGAGCTCCAAATCGAATTTTGGGTGGGGGTCCATCTTGCCTCTTCAAAATGGCTAGCACGCATCCCAGGAATCCATCCTAACGTATTGATTACTTAGCACTAACAATAGAAAAGACGGGAAGCACTTTGGAGGACGGATGGAGAAGTGGACCATTGGAATGGCTGGTTCCAGGACCAAGGAACCCCAGCAGCAGGGGGACACTCAGCGAAACCCCCACCGCCCTTTACAGGGGGCGGTGGCTGGCCGCGTTCCTCGGAAAATTCTTTGTTTATTATTGTTCAATTTATCGGGGTTACACGCAGCGGAATATTACTGAGCTGTGAGGAAAGATCAAGTACTGCCCTTTGCGACAAAATGGGTCGACCTTGAGGTCATCACGCAGGAAATTCTTCTCCAATACAAACAGAACTTTAAATGTGAAGGAGAACTGTCAGCATCACACGTTGTAGGCTCAGCTCCCGGGTCTGAGGGTCAGAGGTGAGGAGAGGAGAGAGATGGGGACGAAGCGCTGGCCAGGGCGAGGGGTCCAGCACCCTCTACCTGGGCAAAGTAACACAAACGACGTGATGGCCTCTGTGGCGTGAAGGGAGTTTTCCCTAAACCACTTAGCATTTGCAGGTTCACTTCAGCCTCCTCAGGGTCAGTCAGCTCCAAACGCAGGCTGGGTCTTGACCCTACACCCTGTTTTGTGCTTGTCTGGAGGTGCCCCAGATGATAGGAAGGCTCAGCCAGCACAGGGGGCTGTGGATCTGGTGTAGGTGTCTCCGCGAAGTCATGAGAAAACACACCCTCTGTGCTGGTACAGAATAACGGGGGGAAGGGCAGTTCTCGAACTTGGGCTGATACAGCGGGAAGGAGAAACCAGCGGGGCTGCCCGCCAGCTCCATCCCAGACCTTAGGAAACTCACTGACCAGCGCGCGTCCTTGAGTTCTCCTCCAGCAAAGAACGGGGTTCAAGGGGATGCGTCCAGAGTCTGAAATCACTGCAGCTCCATGATTCACTCTCCGAATCAAAGGCATCAGACTTAAAAGTTAGAAAGGGGACAGGCCGGAAACAGGGTAAGATTCGATCCCTTCCAGCACGACTTTGGCATTTTTTCAGCCTGTGAATCCATCTCACTGAGATTCCAGGTGGGAGACCCCCTGAGACACCCGCCCCCCAATACATCCTCAGAGACCAGCAGCCTCTGTTATGTCCAGGGCTGCTGTCATGGGTGCCAGTTTCTGATCTCTGCCACACGCCCCTTGTGAAACCACACCAGCCAGGAGGCCACTGGGAAATAGCTCAGTGCTGTCGGCTGCTGTGGACGTTCGGCAGGGTTTCTCCATGAGAGCTGCCAGAGATGCTCGGCTCCTTCCCGCGGTTTCAAGTTGCTGCTCTGCAAACAGAAAAGGAGACGGAGCCGTCAAAGGGGTGCAGCGAGGCCTGCCAAGCCCACACTGAAGAAACGGGTTCCGGAGCTGAGCGGGGCCTGCAAGATGGGGACCAGGAAGAGGCTGGTTTCCCCTCCATTTTTCAGGCATGAGAGAAGCCACTGAGAACCGAGGAGCAAAGCTAAGACTGCTTCAAAGGACATACATGACAATGTTTTTTGCATTATGCTATTGGCTAGCAAGCCACCTGGCACATGTGTTTCTGGCTATGAAACCGTTCACGGAAACCACTCTAGCAAACCCTCCGCTCTCCCCCCAGCCCATGTCCCGCCCTCAGGCCAACCCCTCCCCTCGGGAGCCACGTGAAAACCAAGACAAAGGTGGCTGTCCCTGTGCTGGAGAGTAACCGCTCTGGGTTGCACGGGCTAAGTTTAACACTCTGCACGTTACCATTAATTCACATCCAAGCTGCATCCAACATACCAGGAAATAAAACCGCGTTAATCTTTGCTTCCTGGACGTTGTGGGCTTCTCCCCTTTGTGCCAAATAGCACACACCCTGAGCACGAGCCATGAACTTCCCCTAGTGATGGATACATTGCTAGGGAATTGGCTGCTCCCTTCTTCCTTGCAAATGGGGATGTCTTCACCCCAAGTTTTTAAGCCCTTTTACTGCCCTGCCCTTGTCTGTGGAGGTCTTCATCCACGTGGAATAGGGTGACAGGAGTAAAAGCAGGAGGACACCATGCCCAGCTACAACAAAAAAGAGACGACACTTTCACTTCCAACTGCAAGATACACCCACAGGGTCAGTATGTCTCTTACTGTTTACATAATTCTATGAAATAATCAAATACAGAAAGGACAATCAGTCTTGGGGAGGCTAGGAGAGTGAGAGGTGTACGTTTGGTTTAAGAGGAGCCCATGGTTAGCAGGCCACCTCTGAGGAGAAGTTTCCTTTCCAACAAGATTCCCCCAAGCCCCAACACACACATGCGTGTGCACACACACAGGCACACACACAGGCACACACGCATGCACGTGCACACACACATGCATACACACATGCGCGTGCACACACACATGCACACATGCACACACACGCGCACGTGCACACACAGGCACACACATGCGTGTGCACACACACATGCACACACGTGCACGTGCACACACACGTGCACACACACACATGCACACATGCACGCACACACCAGTGAAGTGGGGTTTAGTGAAGGAGGGAGGCTGTTGAGGAAGAGCAAGGGACTGAGGTCCCCCTGAAAGTAATGAATTCAAAACAACAGACACTCGTCTTTCAATTGAAGGGATCTGGAAGACCCACCCACGAGTAAATACTCTTCAGGTGCTGCCATGAGCCACCCCTTCTAACCTTTCTCCTCGGCCACCCCCCAGCCATTCGTTCCATCGGCGGTAGTGACCCCGCGCTCTGGCAGTCACGCCTGCAGGTCTCCCTCCTCTCTCTGAAGCTCACTGTCCACCTCGCCTACCTGTACCCACACTCTGCAGGCCAGAGGCTGCAAACTGGGAGCCCCAGACCTGGTCCGGCCTTCAGAGGTCAGTATTGGACCACACACTGCATTTATACCTGTAATTTCCAAAACTTTAAGTCAGGAGATGTTTACATTGAAATATTAACTTCCAATGTATCTTTAAACAATCAAAAGCTGCGGAAGAGCAGGTTGGCCTTTTTCAATGGCCATTCCCTTTACATGAGCACCGGTGCCCAGGTGGCCACAGTCGTTACCTGCCGGCCTCATTCACATAATCCACCTGCGTGGTCCTCGTGTCACCCTGTCAGTACCAACTGCATTTGCTATTGCTACCGCTGCCCCAGACAGAAGCTCGTGCAGGATCAGTATGGGTAGATGCATTTTTCCTCTTTGTCGACATCACAAATACAGTGTCTGGATATATGAATCGCCTTGAAGGAAGCCAGGGTATAAAATATTCGCACGACACGAAACTGCAATGACGAAACTCGTGCGTGGGCCCGGGAAACGCTGCTCTTAGCCCTTTCGTCTCCTCACCTGCCCCCGATCTCGGACTGCGATTCCATCTGCTGCTCGTGCCGCAGGATTGTTTTAGTCTTCAAAGTTTTGTTTTAAAACACTAATATGCTGACATACAAATTTTGGGCCACAGCATTGTCATCCTCTGCTTTTAAATCAAAACGGTATGGAAAATACATCACAAGGACATTTTGAACCTTAAGAAAAAAATGCATATTTTACCACATGTTTTCAATTACGTTGGAATGAATTTAAAGCTTGGCATAGTCAATAACTGGCCTGGTGACCAGCCCCACAGCTCTCACTGTGTGATACAAACCAGCCTTCCAAACAGGCCTGCTGAGGTCAGCTTCCAAGTGTCATCCGGCCCCACCCAGACCTTTTACGAAAACAGGAAAATATGTATTATCCACCCCTCCACCTCCCGCGCCAGTGACTAAATCAGGACGTGAGCATCAGGCCTTCGTTTGTCCTGAACGTTCCCTCTCAGAGGCACCAGCCTGCCTGCCTACCACCTTCCAGGTTTTAGTCTCCATCTGAAACACCATTTGGGGTAAAACTTTGTTTTTTGCCACATTTTCACTCAGAACATATCACAAAAATAATGTCACACACACACAAAAGAAGATAGCTTGCCCTTAACACCCACCTAGGTTGAGTGAGAGTCTTTCCTGTGTTAAAAAAGTGGCAGAGTATTATCTTATGGTCAAATGTAGTATTTTTTGTGCATCGTAGGCAGAAGAACTCCAACCCTGGACTCGGGGGGTACCTGACCAGCCGGGTAGGAGGCAAATGAGCACGTACTAAGTAGGTGCCAGGAGCCGCGCCTTCGGACGAATGGCCTCCCGCCCACCACCCCTTATGGGCTGCCAGTTCCCCAGAAGTGCTCACGGGCCGCTTCAAAGAGGACAAACCAAGAGTGAGGGCCCCGCTCCAACCCAGGCTTCAAACAGGGCAGTCAAGTCTGTTTTAATATTGGCCTATTTAGAGTCATGTGTCATTTAAAGAAAAGTCTGGTGGATAAAAAGTTTGATAAACCAGGGGTTCCCTGGTGGTGTAGTGGCTAAGGCTTTGGCGCTCTCAACACCACGGCCTGGGTTCGCCTCCCAGCCAGGGAGCTACCCATAAAAAAAATTAAAAAAATAAAAGTTTGAAAACCACTGTTTAAGGATAGATGACATGCAGGCAACCTAAATACCACCATCACCACCACCACCCCCCAAAACGTTTTTCTTAATAAGTAGCGCACAGGACCTGCTGTCTCTATCCCTCACCAGCCAAAGCTATCTGTTTCCTGAACTTGGTGACGGAAATCCAAACAGACACGTAGGCTGCTTCTGCGGAGCGACTGCTACTCGGCTCACGGTGGCAAGTTCATGTCACACCTCCCATCGATCGTGTGATTTTGAGCTTCTCACGTTTTTAGTCACTGACCTTCAATCATGAAACTTAGAAAGGATTAGTGACATCCAGAAAAAGGATATGAACACACACTCTACCTATTTGACTCTGTTGAAGTCACACCGAGTCCTCTAACACTCCCGAAGCATTGTTCTAACAAAGCAATAGTTGACCAAGTTTACACACATATCATTTCTGATCATATATGTAGCCCACGATTGAAAACACAAAAACTCTTGGTTACCCCTGAATTGAGAAACTGAGTTAGCTTAGCTGTTACAAGTGTAAATCCTCCCAACCACTGACCCCAGGTAACTGAGCTAAGCAAAAAGCCGAACTCGAGGTCCTCAGCAAATGGGACATCTCAGGACAATGGGACCCCACAGTAAGCCCAACAACCACATTCCTCAAGTCTAAAGCTAGAACTCATGATCGAACAAGTTCAACTATGGTTTGGGGAAGGTTTACACTGAGTATTTAAAATCAGAACTGTCTTGGAATGTTCTGACTACACACTTCCAAAAGCCCTGAGTCCCTGTGGGAGGTTGGAAAGCTAGAAGGCAAACCCGGCAGCGGGGCAGACACAGGCTTCACTGGCCCCCCCACTCGTCCGTTGTGAGCCCCAAGCTTCACCACTACTTCTCACGAGGTCACAGGCCAGGTCTTGGCTAAGGAAGGAGAATGCCCTGGGGCTGCTCAGGTACACAGTGAAGAACTCGTGCTGAGAGACAGTTCCTAAAACTATTCCATAACTCAGAAAATTCTGTGTGGTTTTTCTTTGGAATCAATATGTCTTTTTTATTTTCCTTTTTTCAAAACATACAGGTTTCTTTTGAACATTTTCAATCTGACCCAACCCCACTTAATTCTGTCAGTATTTTCAGACCAAGTTTAGGAGTTATTCCCCATATGCCAACGTGTTCAGGTGTATTGAGAGGAGGAGTTACTAGGGAAGAGTGCAAGACCAACTGAGGCTCAGAGGGTGATCATGGCCAGGGTGACCGTGGGTGGGAGGCAAAGTCTAGAAGCAAAAGAAAGGCCACATAGGCCCCTTTCCCAAACCTCAGCCAATCACCAATCTCAACATGTGTTTCAGGTTGCTCATGTTCTCATTATCATAAAAGAGGAGTGAGGGAAGATTATATCCCTGACTCCACTTAAATCCACCTCTGCGGTCATCCGGGAGTGGACACAAACCTCCCAGCCCCGACTCCTGGGAGTGCAGTGTCCACACCTGCATTTCACCAGAGCACAGTCGTGTGGTCTCACTTTCTTAAGTTGTTGCATTGAATTATCAAAACTTGGGCACTCAGGGAACTAAGTTTTGGGGACTGTCTAAGGGAGAAAGGATAGCAAAATGTAAAAAAAAAATCCATTTTTCCTTTATTCTCCCATTTTATGAAATAACTTATTTTTCTTCTTTTTGTCTCTCCTTGAATGACCATTTCTTTAGTCGCCATGTCCCCCAGTGAGGAAACCGGAAGACTTCAGACTCCAGAAGGAGGGTGGGAGTTGACATATAATTTCCAGATGTCCATACTGAACCCAAAAGAGCTGTCAAGATGCCTAATTGCCCCATAAGTCACATATAGAAAGCCATGAATCCTGATTTCCTGGACCCACAAAGTGAACTTTGCCAAGAAAGCCCTTCCAATACCATAATTAAGTCCCGTCCCCAGCTCAGCCTAACGCGAGGCTCACGAGGCAAAGGGCTGAGTCTAGGGCCGAAGGTGACAGCAGAAAAGAAGTTGAAAATTGGTAGGAAAGCAAGAGGGGCCACTTCTCAATGGCCCTGAGCTCTCGGGCACAGAGACGTCAGGTCACAAAGGGGACACGGGTGAGTGTTGCTCATGGTCAAAGGGAAAACATGGCAGGGAAATTGAAATCAAAGAAGCCAACATATTACCACTTGATCTTGTCACATCAACCTTAGAGAAATACGCTTTATTTCCTGGTTTCTGTTCAATGAAATGCTTTCATTGCTAACGTGGCCTTTGCTTTCTTCCTTTTTCCTCTCAATATTTCAATTATCTGCATTAATTTCATGGTGCTAGCCCAGGGCTATGTAACCAAATAAGCATGCACGAGGGCTGTCTGGAAGAAAATGCAGCCATAAACGCGTCTTATTTTTCATATCATATCATAACACGTAGCTGGATACTTTCCAAAAAGCCCTTTTATTATAATACCAGATGCCAGAAAAGGTTAAATATTAGTTCGTGTCTTCATAAATATTAGCATCTAATTTAAAAATACGAAAGGTAGAAAAGGAGAAAAGCATGACTGAGAGGCCAGGAGAAGCTTCCCCTAGTTCCACAGGAAAAAAAATGAGGAAAACCGAGTCATGAGGATGAGGTGATGAATCACTGGGTAGAGGAACGAGCTCGAGGTCACCCTGCTCCCCCTGCGTCGCCCCGGCCCGTGGCAAGCAGCCCACTCACGCCGTGTTCAGCGGGGTCCTTCACCTGCCCAGGTGGGGCTAGTGCGCTCCATCCAGAGGAGCTGCTTCTCCCAGGGATGATGGTTCAGTGCAGAACCAACAAAACAAGCCATGACCGTTGACCCTTTAAAAACACGGACAGGAGCTCCCTGGTGGTGCAGTGGCTTAAGGCTTCGGCGTTGGTGCTGTCAGCGCTGCGGCCTGGGTTCGATTCCCAGTCAGGGAGCTACCACATACCAAACAGCAAAAAACAAAACAAAACAAATAAAAACATGGACAAAGAAAAATACAAACAAAAGCCAGATTTCTGCATCTTTTTTCTTAGAGTTTTTAAAAGGTGGTATGACCTCAACGCGACGCATTCATGAGCACGTGACTACCAGCATTGCTTCCATTCTCATCGCGGTAGCTCCATGCCCACGAGCCTCTGACCCCAGAGAGGGAGTCACTACCCTCAGGCAGAAAATGCCCATGTCTATCAACTAAATAATAAATAAATAAAGTCATCTATGGACCACTTTTTCAAATGTTTGTAAATGCTTTATAAATAATAAAATACAACTTTATAGAAGCATTACTAAGTTCATATCAGCTTTTATATTTATATTTTTCAATGATTTAACATAAAAATATAACTACCATAAAACAGAGTAAACAGAAATGTTGTATTTCTTTATTTTCTTTTAGTCAACCTAATGCCGATTCAGAGTTCCTACCCCTCTAGATGGGCCGAAAATTCATGCTATTTTTCTCTGGATTCCCCTTACCCACATGCAATGCTATTAATAATATTACACCATCAATCCCCATCCATTCTCCCCAGCGATTTTTGTCAAGTGTGGAAATCTTCAGGTGCTTCACATCCATACTCCAGGCTTCAAATACAAAGGAAGTGAAATATATAAAGGAACAAACTCAGTATTTCTATCAATTGTCCTACTATTATCTTGTATCACTCGGGTCTAATTAGGAGGCAGAAACCACACAATAATTTCAACAGGGAAATTTTACTATATAAAGAATTGCCTGTCACAGAGGATTAACTATAAAAGATAAAGAGAACTCTGAAGGATATCCAAGGGATGAAAGAGAACACCCAATGAAAGAACAAACTTGATAGGCGAGCACCCTGCACCCCAAGTCAGGGAGTCAGATCTCATCAGGAAAGGTGGGCTGACCCGAGCCAGAGCTAGTCCACAGCGGCTGGGCAAAGGTGTGCAGGCAGGGTAACCTGAACTGAGACTGGCAAACTGGAAGCCTCCCACTGGGGTTTGGTGGACCAAGCTATAGCCCAGGAATCACAGCTGGGACTAGCAAACAGGAACCCCCACCTCCACGCCCTCCAGCATGCAGGAGGCTCAAGGCAAAGAAGCCAACCACTCAGTGACAATTAACCTGCAAGGGTACTACTGAAACTCGATGTCCCCCATTCGTGCCACTGACTGCCACAGTAGAATAAAAAGCAATTTTTAAAAATCATAATGCAACCAGGAAGTGACGCCCATCCCACTTTACTGTCATCAGTCTATCACCCTCTACCGACAGAGCTTAACAACATGACAGCCGCAAGGGGAGATGCTACGAGGTCCAGGTCTGTCATCAGCGCTGAAGAACGGATTTAGTGTAACTGACCACCAAAAGATAACTGTCACGCATATAGAGTCCTAAAAACGTTTTACGTTCCAGTCAGGACCCCCTGTCCACAATGTTTGGGCACTCGTGATCGATATTAAATAACAGTCGATCACGTAACATGGAAGATGTAAGGCCAGCGTTCCATCTCTGGTGGCCGTCATCTCCCGGACCACAGTTCCTACCTTCCCAGAAAGACCTACAGCAGGGACTAGAGGTTTTCTTTTCTGGGATCCGGTCTTTGTCTCACCCTTCCCCCAGAATCCAGCCTTGCTACCTGATGCACAAAATTCCAACACATACAGCAACTCTCCAATGGGAGGATTCAACTCTCTGCGGAGTCTACTTGCAAAGACTACATAATGTACATGTCACCACATCATATTTTCAGTGCAGTTTTTTTTGTGTTTTTTTCTTTTAATTTTTTTTTAAATTCATTTTTATTGTTAGACTTATTGGGGTGACATCTGTTAGCAAGGATTACATAGGTTTCAGGCACACAATTCTACAGTGCATTGTCAACTTGATGTATAATAAGTTCACCACCTAATGTGACTTCTCTTTCCATCACCTTATATTTAGCTTCCCCCCTCCTCTCCCACCCCCTCCCCTTTCTCCCCTCCCTAACCCACTTGTCCCCAAATAAACATTAAACTATTGATCGTGTCCATGGGTTATTTGTTCATTTCTTTTTTTCTTTGCTTTCAGTTTTATATTCCGCATATGAGTGAAATCATGCAGTTCTTTGTTTTTTCTGTCTGGCTTATTTCACTTAGCGTGATGATCTCCAGGTCCATCCATTTTGTCGCAAATGGCAATATTTCATCTTTTCTTATAGCTGAATAATATTCCATTGTGTATATGTACCACAGCTTCTTTATCCAGTCATCTGTCGCAGGGACCTTTGGTTGTTTCAGTGCCGTTTTTAATAAGCTTCCTGACTCAGGTACTATCCCCCATCTGGGCTGGAGGGAGCGTCCACTTCAGTAAGAGAGGTCAGGAGAGTCGTCTCTGAAAGGTGACGTTTGCTCAGACTGCAGGACAGGCACCGGCCAGTGCGACAAGCCCCTTCACGGGGGAATGTGAATTTCGTTCCTCTTTCATGTGCACCGCATGTGTCAGTAGTAGCAGAAGTGACCCCTCAGGAAATGGAATGAATACAGATGAAAAGCAAAAGAGGCCTCTGTTGTGCATGCAGGAAAATCAGGAGAGGGGGATTATCACCCTCAATCAGCATAAGACAGCCAGGGGTGCCTGAGGTGACTCATTGCTGCTTTCTCTGGTTTAGTCACAGACAAGGTCATTATGCTCCTCCAGCAGTCCTTGGCTTGGAGGTCAGCGAAGGAAGCCTGTACCCAGAGAAATGCCCAGGACAGACAGGGGCTTGCTGGACTTAGCTGACCACAATATTTTTCTCAGGGCAACTTTGAGCTCGTGCTTATGCTAAAGCCAGCCTGAGAGGCAACTGTCTGAACCCGAAGTATTGCCAGCACCCCTCCTAGCCTCTGGCCTCTGATCCCACGGACCAACTCATTCTTGCGGTTAGGTTATTCCTAGTGTTCAATCCTTATCCCCACTGCTGGCAGTTTTACTTCATAATTTCTTATACCACCATTCGGGACTAATGAGAATAATTGAAGCCTCTGTCTTCCAAACATGAACCACAGGTTGTTTCAAGTCAGCATCAAGCCGGTTGAGCGCTTACGGTAAGCTCCATACGCTGCTTTTTTCCACACTCCAGGTCAAGACTGCTGCGCTCCCCTCCACGTTCTGCAGCATGTGATTTTTGGAAAAGCAACAACAAGAAAGCCTGAATAGGCTCTTTTTAGCTGGGGCGCGGCAAGAGCCAAAGGAAATGGAATAACGAAGCGCGTTCTGCTATTCGGGCCAGGTTTGTTACCACGTCCAAATGTGGCCTTGGCCTTTTACAGCACCTAGACGGATCACTGGTGCGTGCGCCCCAAGACCCGATGTGATTTCCCCGTTCTAGCGGGTTCCAATCACCACTTCCTTTCTTACTCACCCTCTCCCCTTCCTTTCGTGAACCTTTTGCCCAAAGCCAGGTTTTTATAACGGCCTGTTTGATTGGACAATTTACCCAGTTGTGCTTTAGTGCCTCTCCTCTGATTGCTTTCAGATGTGTTTTCCTATGTGTCAAGATAGGTAATACAGTTTTCATTCTTCTTCTACATATTCAAATACGATTTGCCGTCGCATTTGGATCCTCAGTAGATTGTTGGGTTTGTTTCTCTTTTTTTTTCCAGATATTCTTACCACCTGACATCCTGGTAATGCCCAGTAATAATAGCAAACGCTTCAGTATCACTTAACAATACTCCAGGCACTGTTCTAAGTACATTATATTAACTCATCAAAATCCCAACGACCCTGAGAGGTAGGTATTATCATAACACTAGTATAGAGGATAAAGAATGTGCTTCCCAGATGGGGATCTCCAAGGTTCGGAGGACATAGGAGACAGCTTTAGGCCAGAGTGTCTCAAGAACAGAACGAGAAACATTCTGGCATCAGAGACACTTCAACCACTAAGATGGTGAGTTGTTTTTATTTTTCAATAGCTCTCTGTGCTATAAAGCAAAAGCAATGTTCACTCTTAATCAGTAGGTTTACATTTAGCCCAAATTACCATTTAATTAAAAGTATTAGCATGCCTAAAATAGTCAAGGGGGTGTAAAAGTAGGGCATAGGAAATACAGTCTATAGCCGCGGTATCCAACCTTTTCGCCTCCCTGGGCCACATTGGAAGAAAAAGAATTGTCTTGGTTCACATATAAAATACACTAACACTAATGATAGCTGATGAGCTTTAAAAAAAAAAGTTGCAAAAAATGTCTCATGTTTTAAGAATTTTTGTTGGTCCTCATTCAAAGCCATCCTGGGCCACAAGTTGGACGTGCCTTGTCTATAATATTGTAATAACTATATGAGGTCTGACCATTAAGTTTGTGAACTCATTCTAGAAAAAGTACTACGTATCTCATTGCTGAATATCACTATGGTCACCTTCAAAGTACACCCCTTGGGAAGCTAGGCACTGATGCCAATGCCTAGTCCACCCTTCAAAGCAATTTTGGAACTCTTTTTCTGGAATGACCATCACAGCTGTCGTTGTATGACCCTTGATGTCCTGAATGTCATCAAAATGTCTTCCTTTAAATATTTCCTTTATCTTCAGGTGAAGAAAAAAAGTCATTGGGGGCCAGATTAGGTGAGTAGGGAGGGTGTTCCAATAAGTTTTTGTTTACTGGCTAAAAACTCCCTCACAGACAGAGCCGTGTGAGCTGGTGCATTGTTGTGATGCAAGACCCTTGAGTTGTTGGCGAAAAGTTCAGGTCGTTTTCGTCTAACTTTTTCATGCAGCCTTTTCAGCACTTCCCAATAGTAAACTTAGTTGACTGTTTGCCAGTTCATACAAATTCATAATGAACACTCCCTCTGATATCAAAAAGGTTAGCAATATCATTTTGACTCTTGACTTGGACTGACGGAACTTTTTTGGTTGTGGATAATTGGCTGACTTCCATTGTGCACTTTGACGCTTTGTTTCAGGGTTGTATTGGCACACCCATGTTTCATCACTGGTGATAACATAGCCCAAAACATTGTCTTGCCTCCCCAAAAGGTCTTGGCAAACTTTGACTCTCCTTTGCCTTTGTTCATCCGTGAGCTCCTTTGGGATCACTTTTGCACCACCTTTCTCATGCCAAGATTTTCAGTTAAGATTTCCCTAACTGCTTCTCTATCGATGTTTACTTGGTCTGCTGTGCTTCACACAGTCAGTCAATGGTTCTGACCCACAAGTCAACAAATTTTTGCAATGTTTTTGTCAGTTCTGCTCATTACTGGCCACCCTGACCTCTCTTCATCAGTGACACTTTTTCTCCCTTCAGAAAAATGTTGAACCCATCTGTACACTGCTGTTTTCTTCATAGCATTGTCTTCATAAACTTAGACTAATATGTCCCTGTTTTCACTTCCACTCTTGTCAAATTTAACAAGAAATTTAATGTCTACTCATTGCTCTAATTCAAGCTCCAACATTCTCACAACAGCACACAAAAACACAAAATAACAATAATGAACACCACTCAGCAAGACACCGCCACACATCGACATGAACACAGCTGTGAGTCACAGATGCACCACGGTTATGACACCTTACTGAGGTGTGTGCACAGTGCTGCCAACGTAAGCTCATGGTGGCAAGTTCAGGAACTTAACTGTCAGATCTTGATTATGATATTAGGTAAGATGAATCACTCATAAGTTATATAAATATCTAACCACTCTGCTGTACACCTGAAACTAATATAATATTGAATGTCAACTATAATTGAGAATTTTAAAAAGAAAAAAACAACGAAGTGTTAGTGTGCTTTCTTTAAAATTCTTTATGGTTAGTGATTTCAGTCATGAGAAGTTTTTATAGCACTACTTTGACACATTAGTGTTGTAGGTGGCCTTATTTTACAGAAGAACTACATGCAAAAGCTCAAAGTGGCATTTCAGTGGCTAAGATGGACAGAAATACGCAGTCCAGCCTTTCAATTAAAATGTCTTCCTTGAGGTGGCACTGGGGTACACATGTATTCCAGGATCCACATCTTCTTTATTTAGTAATAATATTCATAAGCACTGTTCCAGACAAGCCAACAGGCCCAAAATGTAGTCACTTATGCTAAGCCCTATGTCACCAAACTGAGACTTAATTACAGTTTGGGCTTTCCCAGAAATTGAATTGTAACCCTATCAACCAGGAAATGCTCAGCATTAGTTAGGTAATCTGCCGAGAGATCCTTGCCATTTCTCTAAGGAAAATAACCTCGCAACAACCAATGTGCTTTTTTGCCTACAACTTCCTTGTTCCTGCTCCTTTCTGGCTATAAAATCTCTTGCCTTTTATAGCTCTTAGGAGCTCCTTTTTATCTGCTAGATTTGATGCTGCCCAATTTACGAATCACTGTATAAAGCCAGTAAAATCTTTAAATTTTACTCGGTTGAATTTTGTTGTGTGACAGCACCTACTTACTATTAAACTTCATTATCATACTTTATTTGTGGATAGTTAGGACCAGAAGTCACATTCCCTGATTAAACAGTGTACTTATTTCTCAAAACCATCCTAGGAAAACTCTATGAATTGACAGGAGGATCATTGAGGCCAGTCTTAAATCCCATAATACTCTCAGTTGTTTCCATTATAATTGAGCTCATGTTCAAATAAAGAAGAAGGAAGTCACAGAAAATACAGCCCTTTCATGGGAGTTCCTCTGCCATCAGTGACTGATGGCTCAGCCAAAGTTCCCTCTGAGAATAACCCTGTTAATACCTTGTGCTCAGGCTCATTATAGTCTGACAGTGTTGCGTCGTGTGGCCACAGCCACAAACATGCAATGAAACAGGCATGTTCACCCATTCTGCTCGAGAACCTTCCCCTTCACCCTTCTGGCTCTGAACACGCAGGAACCTGGACGACGTGGTTTCTTTACGAATAGATAACCAAGCCCAAGAGCATGAAAGGAAAAGTACTGGCAGAAAGATAAAGAAGGAAACGGCACAGAGAGACCAAGGGCAGAAAAGCAATCAGTGTGCAAATGAGGAGGCTGGGGCACAGGAAGGATGCCGTTAGGTAAAAACCTAGCACCTGTCAGGACGCAAAGAACCAGTATGTGACCACACTTAGAGCAGGGCCTGGCCCACCGCGAGTAAAGTGAACGTTAATCAACAGAAACCTCATCTCAAATGGAATCAGGGGACTGGGAGAGAGACTGCTCACGCATCTGTCACTCAACAGGGACTTCTGACCCCCCAGAAGACACATGCTTTGCATTTCTGACAGGAAATGGTATCACTTAACCATCTCAGCAGCAAAGTTCCCCCTTGCCCAATAACAGCTCAGCCAATGGGAGACCGCCAGAACTCAGCCAATGAGAGGCCCTGATACGTAGAACTTTTAGTTTCCTCCAATGAAATCTTCATTTACAACAGCCCCTCACTGTTCCTTCCTCTCTGGACTTGGATGTGGTTTTCCCTTGGACCTGTCTGTCCCAGTTTGCAGTTTATTGTTCCTGAGTAAACCCATTTTTCTGGAGAAATAGCTTGCTGCTGACTTGTTTAAAGTCAATAGTAATCTCAGCAAGAAGAAAATTTAGCTCAGAAGGGAGAAGAGCCCTTGAAGCAATAATGAGCTTAAAACAGTACGAATCCATCTAAAAAGTAAAGGTAACTATTTTTGCGATTATAAAGATGGGACTAAAATAACAGGTAACAATGAAAGACGATAAACTCAAAAGGAAGTTAAAACTTTCTAAGTCACCGTCATGCTAAGGAGTAGAAAAAGGATACTTAATAACTTTAAGCATTGTTGAAAAATTAAAATTAAAAATATACATGGGATATATATTTTTAAATATACATTATAAAATATATTATAATTACATAATACACATTTTTTAATGGATCGACAAACTGTGGTAAATTCATGCAGTCCTAAAAAGGAATGGACTCTCCATACCCACAACAACATGGAGGAATTTCAAAATGATTCTGCTCAATGAAATCAATTCTACAAGAAAGAGTACATACTGTGTGAGTCCATTGATGTAAGGTTCTAGAAAATACCAACTAACCTATGGAAATGGAAAGCAGATCAGTGGTTGCCTGAGGAGGGAATGCCAAGGGAGTCGGTGTGGTCACTGTCTTGAGTGCAGGGGTAGATTTCTGAGTGGGTAAGTCCAATGAAATTCAAAACTAAATACATGCAGCGATTGTACGTTAATTGTATCTCAATAAAATCTGTTGAAAAAAACAGTTTGGTACTGGTACAGAATTAATTTAAAAAATGAATAAAAATAGAGTGCCTAGGAAGTCACACACGCATATATATATATGGAAAGTTGGCATATGATAAAAAGGACATTACCAACCAGTGTAGAACTGATGAGCTATTTAATAAATAATATTAGAGTTGACTTTCATATTAAAAAGTTAGGGAGTTCCCTGATGATGTAGTGGCTTAAGGCTTCGGCGCTGGCGCTATCAGTGCTGCGGCCTGGGTTCGATTCCCAGCCAGGGAGCTACCCACATACCAAAAAGAAAAAAAAAAAAAGTTAAATTAGATGCATACCCCCCAAATTAGTACCAGACTGACCTAAGACCAAATGTGAAAAGAAGAGAAATGACTTGACATTATTAGTACAAAGTACAACAGCATATATTTATGACTTCAGCGTAAGTAAGGATCTCAATTAAGACATGAAAAGCATAAATAATAAAAGGGAATATGGATGTTTGACTTCATCAAATGTAAAACTTTAATTTTTCAGAAGATACCATAGAATTAAAAGAGAAGTCACAGGCTGGGAAAAATTGTTGGCCCTTAGAACAAAGGACTAATATCCAAATATATACTTATTTAAAACTTACAACTCGATAGAAAAAGACCAACATCCAATGAAACGTGCAAAGGCAATGACGAGGCAATCCTCAGAAGAAAGATTCCAGTGAACAGCAACAAAAAACCCCCACAGGTAGTTGAGGAAAGGCAAATCAAAACTGGGACACACCTCTTTTCACTCATAATACTAGCAAAAATTTTAAAATAAAAGATGTGAAACGTCAAGAGTTGAGAAGGATATGGAGAAATCAGAACTCTCATACAATCCGGAGGGTAAGTTTTGGACAATTGCCCTGGAGAGCAGATTGGTACTATCTAATAAATATGCAGGGTGTCCCCCCCAAAAAATGTAAACGCACTTGGAATAATTATGAAGTCAGTGTTTATTAGCATACAGTTTATTTTCAAAACTTGAAAGAATCCACAGAAATGAATAATTATTTTGTCAACACCTGTTTTCAAACTGATGACAGTCCTAGTCCAGGCACCTCTGCCAACTCGAAGCAGTGGAATCATAAACATCGAGAATCATTCGCCTGGTATCGGGGCACATTCTCGTTCGAGGATGCCTTCAGTTCGTCAACTACGGCTGGTTTTGTACCGTAAACTTTATCTTTTATGTATCCCCATAAAAAAAAATCTAGTGGTTTGAGGTCTGGTGAATGCGGAGGGTATTCCTCATTCACCAGCCTTCACCCATTCATTTAAACCTGAAAAGGAGAGAAAATCATTTGAGTTAACAGCTGTTAAAGCGTGCATATTGGGGTTCCGTGGGGGTGTAGCGGCTAGGCTTCGGCGCTCTCACGGCCGTGGCCTGGGTTGGATTCTCGCTCAGGCAACCAACCAAGAAAGACAAGCGCGTATACACTTTTGGGATCCCCTGTATGTTTATCTGCCAACCCCGTCATTTTATTTGGTGGAGGGGAGTGGGGGAGAGCAATGACAGTCCAGAAAGGGTGCACCATCTGTGTTCCCGAAGAGATCTAGACCAAGCTTGTCCAACCTGCGGCCCATGGGCCTCATGCAGCCCAAGACGGCTTTAAATGCAACCCAACCCAAATTTGTAAACTTTCTTAAAACAGTATGAGATTTGTGTGTGTGTGTGATCTGTTTTTTAGCTCATCGGCTGTCGTTAGCATCAGTGTATTTATGCGTGGCCCAAGACAGTTCTTCTTCCAGCGTGGCCCAGTCTTCACGAGTTCCAAATTTTAAGTAACTCCTTTTCCCACCGTGCTAAGAAAAAAGATGGGGCTGGAATGGGGTGACACAGGAGAAGACGAAAAGGCAAGGCCATTCTGTCATTGCTCTGACTTCTGCTGTTTGCTTACATACATTGCCTCTTCGGACTCTTGGCCCAGACATTCCCCTCTCCCTGCCACACTCGGCCTTTCTGTGTGACAAGGCCTGTTTCACTGCATGTTTGTGACTGTGGCCACACGACACAACGCTGTCAGACTGTAATGAGCCTGAGCACAAGATATTAACAACAGGCCTGGGCATCATGTCTGATCAGGCGATATGAGGGGGGAGAGTTTCCATCCTCACCAGCAGAACTAAACAGCCTTCCCACAAGAAAATAAACAATCCAACTTTTTCCATTTGCGAAAAACAGCAAAGACAGCTTTGTGAGTCCGTGTGGTATCGAGCTTGCTGGTCTCATGTGAAAATGACCTCACTAGCCCACCCTCATGACAGCTGAGAGTTGGAGCTGTTCCCCAGTCAGGGAGGTGGGCCGGTGCCAGCCTGCCCACACTCGTCACCCAGTGGCCCTAGGAGCGGCTTGATGTGGGTGTGGGATGGAGCAGAGCCCGCAGCCACGCAAGCGTGGAGCCCACGGCCCTGACCTCCCCGGGGCCCGTCCGTGGCCCTCAGAGCTAACCAGCCCCAGAATCCACTGTTTCAAGGATGGGGATGTCAACACATCCACCATGCTGTAATTTACAACACAAAATTACAGATGTCCCCGTGTGCCTGTCACTGTCAAACAGGTTGTCTCTAAGTGTCTGTTTGATATTTATTTAGTGAGGCTGACATTTATTCATTGATTTTCTATCACTGAAAGCTTGTACAGTCACATAACAACATTTCGGTCCCAGACAGACCACGTGGTCGTACAAACAGGGTCGCTACTAAACCATTTCTGCGGGCCAACACAGACTCGGTGCTTCAGGGTAAACATGTGGCTAATTTGCCACTTGTCTGCAGTTCTTTCTCTCTCTTCAGTTTTCCTTTGGGACTTTCAGGATTATCTGGTTCCAGATGATGGTTCCAGGAGTAGGTGGTTTCGATTTAGGATAACATAACTGATTTCCAGTAAATAGGATATTAATAGAATAATGCATGCATCCGTTGTCACTGGCCCTGACTCTCACCTGATAACCTCTGGAGCACCCCCATATCACAAACACGCCGAGAGTGTCGCTTTACTCTCACACTACCACTTTGTTCCAGGACACTTTTGACCTGGGGCAGCAGGACCAATATGTTTCCAGTTACAGAAGAACTCTCATGTCCTTAGAATGACCCATATTCCTGATCTGTCCCAGAGATGGTGCAGGGCTGTCTGTGAATCAGATCCCTGCCAGCCTGACCCGCCCGTAATTCAACTCTTATTTTAGTCTAAAAAATAGTTACCTTTGCCAGTTCAGACCCATGCGTGAGCAGGCAGGGCTGCCTGGACAGGCCTCCAGGAGTCCCGAGGTGGCCATGTGCAGGTTTACAAGGGTCCCGCTGTGAAGGACAGGCTCGGGGCTGGCCACAGAGCAGCTGACCTCAGTCCTGCTCCCTCCCCCGCTGGGCCCCAGCGAGCTGTGCAGAAACGTCGCCATTTCCCAGCGTGTCTCTGGCCAGAGTCCCTCTTCCTCAGCCTTGAGACCACCTAGGAGGCCAGTTTTTATCAAGCTTCTTATCATCATCATCCTCCTAGAAAGCCTTTTTTGACCTTCCCCACCCCCCACCCAGTGCCTCTCTCCTAACATTTGAATGCCACAGACATGCTGTCCATGTGCCCATGAACCTAGGCCCTCCGGAGGACCATAAGCCACTGTAATAATCAAAGACGTTTTGCTTCCCACGAACAAACTTCTGTGACATCACTCCCATTGAGAATGCCTGCGTAAGCTGTCACTGCACTGGAGACTGTCTTCTGTCACCAGAGGAATCCACCTGCCCATGGCGAGGGTAGAACCATCTCGTCAAAAGCGCTGAAATGGCCAGTTCTTCCCGCAGTCTCCAGCGTGCTTGCCGCCAGGCTGCCCTGGACAGGGCACTGACCCTCGTCCCTGACCCCCTGCCTCGTGCCCACTGCCCTGGGCCCTCACCAACCTCCACTCTCCCCCCGGGTCTCCCAGGCAGTCCCACACCCCGGCGTGCAAGAGACAGAGACTCAGCTCCCAGGGAAATCTCATAATCCTGAATACTTCCTGAAGCAAAGCCTCATAGGTCTCTAAGTTGGCATGTTGATGAAGTAGTAAATTCATTCATTCATTCGTTCATTCAGTTACTCAATCAACAAACACCAAAAGAAGGCTCTGTGAGTGGGCTGAACAAGGAGTCCTGGGGCACAGGGCCTGGCGGGTGGGGAACAAAGAGTGACTTCCAGCGGGAGCTGAAACTTGACCAGGTCTCGAGGAACAAATACAGCCCGGTGTGACAGTTGGGGGACCTCTGTGCAAAGCCCCGGAGGACAGATGGAGCATGGCGGCTGGAGCTGGGGAGCCGCACCGGAGCTCAGTGTGCTGGGGTGAGGGCGAGGCTAGACCCCACGGAAGTCACAGAAAGGGCCGACAGGGCCCACGTGGTGTGTGCTGTTAGGTGGACACGGAAAAGACTGTCCCCAGGAGAGAAGGGACGGGCTGTGCCCACACAGAGGGGCTGCGGGAGTTAAGGATGGCTCTGGCGGAGACGAGACAGACAGACAGACAGACACTGTCTACGCTTCGCTTCACGGCCGGGAGTACTTGGCACCTGGGTGTTGATTTTGGCCTTGGGGCCTCTGCTGACACTGGAATTCAGAGCCCCATTTTACACCCTGCTGCCTATGATCGTCTCATTCGCTGAACTTGGGGTTGCGTCTTAATTTAATTAACAGCCGGGCCCGAATCACCGCCCGCCTGTCCCGCTGTGTCCCGCCGGGTTGTGCGTCGGCTCGCCGGCCGCTCTGGGGCCAGGCAGGAGGACAGGCAGCTCGCACGTCCTGGCCCTCGTACCCTCAGGTTTCTGAAACTGAGACCCGGTCTTCCCACCTGAGGCGTCCTGTGCCCCAGCACCTTCTTTCCAGCACTTTCAGGGAC
>PVJL010008317.1:31707-68012 GCA_004026885.1 Lyroderma lyra
CTTCTCCCTTTCCAGAGAACCCCAGACACCAGACCTCTCTCCTGCTGGGTGTGAATAGTGAAGCGTAAAGCCCTGACTGGGCTGCAGCCGAAGCACAACTACTCAGAAGACAAGCCTTGCATGAGGTTGTATTGTGGCTGGTAGAGCAGACAGACAGAAAATACCCCGATCCTTAACCACCACACTGAGCCGCTGGGTCAGCCAGGCCTGAAGTCCATCACATCCTTGAACTTCTGTTACACGAGCCATTGTCCTCATTAGTTAAGCCAGTGTGAACTGGGATTCTTTTTTGGCAGCTAAAACACACCAACCGATCCATCCACCCTTGATTTGGACCAACCTTCGGTCTCATGGTTCAACAGGCGTGTCATTAAATGTTCAACTGAGTGTACGTGGTTGTCTATACACCCGTATAAAACTCCTTGAAAATCATAAAATGAAAATTGAAACTTCTAACATACGATTTTTAAGTTTATATTTGTGTACTCCACAATGTATCCACCAATTGAACAGCAGTGTAGAGAAAAACGTATGTGTGTAACCGCAAATACGCGCACACATGCGCACACATAGAAATGCAGTCAGCTTGTATTTCTTAGGCATGATCTTAACTAGGAGGAAAAACTGCGTCGTTTGAGAGGAATAATGACGAGTTACCAAAATGACTTTAATGGTATCTTGCTGTGGCAGTGAGGCTTAAATGCTTTGGGTTAAAGTCTTAGTTTGGGATTTTAAGAGCCATCCCAATAACCATTAGGACCCTAACAAAAATAGTGAGCACAACTTACAGTAAACAGGCATGACACTGAGGATATCACAATGGCAAACATTCCATATGAGTAAATATGTCTATTAGCTATGTTACACCATGGCCAGGCCTAACATAATGCCAAACATCTGGTTGAAAACTAAAAATAATCAAATAATAATGGGTGTCTCCGAATAGTCATGGGTTTGGAATATGAAATAGAAATTCATATTCACATGTTAAAGTTTTTATTTCATGGTCTAATTATACTACAGTTTTGCTTTTTATCAAAGTCAGAATTAAATTTAAAAACTAAATTTTAACACTTATGTATTTTGTTAATTATTATCTAACATATTTTATTGGTAAACCAGTAGAATTGCTCTATAATAGAAATAGAAAATAAAACATGAACTTGAATTTAAAGTCTCTACATTTTTTGTTATTATGGTTATCTAACTATTGAGGCTTTCATAGATTTTCAAGATGGAGATTTCACATTAATTTCACAATTTGATTTTGAAACAAATCTTTTTCAAATGTTCACAGATGTAAGAGTTCAAAAACTCAAATTTAAGACAAATACACTCTTTGGCAGTAATAAAGTATATACTGGATTTTTTTAAGAATTCATAGAACACTTCAGAAAACATTTGTGTAAAGTAAAAAAAAAAAAAAAAAAAAGCTTGACATTTCAACTGACATTGGCCTCATGACAATTACCAAAGACTAAAAACAGATAATTAACTTATTATAATCTAAACAAACATCAGTAAGTTTTAGATGAACTATCTAATGAATAGTCTAAAATATAACAAAATGGTAAACATCATATCCAAAGAAAATTTTAAAATATTTGGCTTAAGTGGAAAATAAAAACAATAGTCTTGGCATTTGCCCAGGACATGCATTCTCAAATTCTTGTATTTAGTTACCACAATTCATAGGACCTTTCATCTCAAGCAGTCCAACTTAATGTTAAAAATCTCAAAAATAACCAGAGGCAAACATTGATTCTCCTCAAAGATCTCTGTAAGAGATTATATCCCCGTCAAAATCTAAAATAAACAATATATTTAAAGAATGACTGTCTCTCTCTCTCTCTCTCTCTCTCTCTCTCTCACACACACACACACACACACACACACACACCCCACATGCATACACATAAAGAAAAAATGACAAATTGATTACTTGGATCTGAATGAATAGGCAATAAGTAAATATTAATATTTCTTCAATGTTTTTAAGCTACAATCTCTCAAGTCTTTCTACACAAATTAGTAAACTATTAATTTATTTCATTTCAGTAGTAATGTAAAATTTTTAATATAAATGCTTTCTGGGCAATTTGAAAGTCTGCTTTATGGTAGACTGACCAGACATACCATTTTAAATGGGACAGAAAATAATGATACTGTCCCATTTGGAATGGTATGGTACGTCTGGTCAGCCTCCTGACACCTTGAATTTAGCCCAGTGAGACTAGGCTGACCAGACGTACCACTTGCAATGAGACAGGACCGTTGTTTTCTGTCCCGTTTAAAATGGTACGTCTGGTCAGCCTACCTTATGTGTGAGGACACAAGACGATTTCATTTGTGGTGTGCTTATTAATTACATGGTCATCAGCTAATAGCACTTTTAAGTTTGGTGAGTAAGCAGAAAGGAACTTAATAGATAAATGAGACATGCTTATTTCACTTTTGTTTGTGAATTCATTTTGTTCTTTAGTTTCCAGGTACAAATGAGATTATATAATATTTGTCTTTCTCAGTCTGACTTATTTCACTTAGCATAATACCTTCTAGGTCAGTGGTTCCCAACCTTTTTCCATTTGTGTACCCCTTTTAAACCCATTTCTTTCATTGTATCCTTATTTTTAAAACAGTTGTTTTCAAATACTGACACTTTTGTTCAGTGCCTATCTTAATGTAAAACAGTGAAAGTGAGGTAATAACTTAGGAAAGAAAAATTACTACACTAAAAGGACAAACCACAGATTTAATTTTACAATATTTGTAACACAGTTAAATATTGATAATGATGATCAAATACTTAAACATTAAATTTAAAAACTACTTGACTCAAGATTAAAGACAATGCAATTGCTTTTACTCAATTACTAAACTAATCAAACCTTCTGGTTATGGATGTATTTATATGTTTGGGAAAGTTCTAGAAATGTCACAATTGGATTGTTCTGAAACTGTGCGTAATGATTGGTAGAAGAGCGGTTTGGGGGAGGGTTTGGAGCCACGCCCTCACCATCATCATTCACTGATGTGATCTAATTTTGAAGTGTCTCCATTAATGGTGATTCAAACTTAACTTTTATTGCTGCATAACTGTTTTGCATTTTTTTACTTGTGTTTTCACCATTCCTGATTATTTTTTGCTTATCCCTGAATGGCCCAGCACGTACCCCTGGGGATATGCATACCACCACTTGGAACCAATGCTCTAGGTTCCTCCATGTTTTCACAGATAAATGAAGCATTTTTAACCAAGTAAAGGTAAAAGGTACATTGCATTGCAGATGGCAGGAGGAATATATATATATATTTTTGCAATATTTTGAGCCGAGGAGAGTGTTAGGAGCACTGGATCACCTCGGGGAATGGTATGGAAGCCTGCCAAGGAAAACACAGAAGTCTGGGGAGCAGGCCACGTGATGTTCTCATAGGGAGGTCTGCTTTAGTTTCACTGATGCTGTCCATTTGAATTTTGTCTCATACTTTTGTTTGCATTAAATAATACATTTATTTGATCTGATAGTTGTAGAAGATCTATAAAAATTGAGTTTTTGTGTAGATTTATAGTTTTACATATTCATAATAAATATAATTTAAAAAATCATTTAAGTGAAAAATACTCAACTGAATCTCTTAAATTCTTTCATTTGCACATACCAAAATAATAAAATAATAGAGGTTTGTTTTTATCAAATCTTATCTTTCTTCTGAAATCTTTTCTGACTTTCCAACAAACTGGCCGAACGGGAACATTTCAGACCATTGTGAAATCATGGCAAAAGGTAGGCCCGAAGGCCCACGTCTTGCTGGCACAAAATTCAGTCATGCAATATATTCTTAGATCGATTTTTTTTTTTTACTCAGTAATATTGCCTATGGCTCTCTGAACAGAGGTTTCATATTGTGTGGCTCTAGCATTATGACAGTAAAAAAAAATAGAAATCATCACACTGATTCAATGTGTTCATCATTCAACCAATATTTATTAAGCAGACAGGGCAGTATAGTGGATACAATGCTGATTTTTAAAATAGCACCATGGCCTCCGCCTTCTTGGAGCTTATGGTCTAGTGGAGGAAATCACTAGTAACCAAACAATCAGGCAGCCAAGAAAGTAATAACCAACTAGAGTATGTGCTCTGAGGCCACTGCTGGGACGAACATTTACCCATCACCAAGTCTGGTTTCGTAACCCAGTATATTATTGCCACAGTGGGAGAAGATGTTCACCAATATGTCTGATAAGAGGTTAATTTCCAAAATTTGAAAGAACTCATACAACGCAGCACACTCACACAAATCTAGCTTTAAAAATGTGCAGAGGACCCGAATAGATATTTCTCCAAAGAGGACATGCTGATGACCAATAGACATATGAAAAGATGCCCAGTGTCACTAATCCTCAAAGAAATGCAAATTAAAACCACAATGAGATATCACTTCACACGCCTCAGAAGGGCCACCATCAATAAATCAACAAACAACAAGTGTTGGGGAGGCTATGGAGAAAAGGGAGCCCTCGTGCACTGCTGGTGGGACTGCACATGGGTGCAGCCACTGTGGAAACCAGTATGGAGGGTCCTCAAAATATAACAGCAGAACTACCTCATGACCCAGCAATTCCACTTCTGGAGATTTTTCTGAAGAAATCCAAAATACTAATTTGAAAAGATACGCACCTCTACGTTTATTGCAGCATTATTTACAATAGCCAAGACAGGGAAGTGATCGAAGTACCCAACAGTAGATGACTAGATAAGGAACATGTGGTACATATATACAAGGGCTGTCCGGAAAAAATCCGGCCATAAATGCCTCTGTTTTTCAGGTTACATGGCTGGATACTTTCAGGACAGCCCTTGTACAATGGAATAAAAAATAAAGTAAAATCTTACCATTTGCAACCACATGGATGGACCTAGAGGGTATTATTCTAAGTGAAATAAGTCAGACTGAAAAAGACAAACACCATATGATCTCACTTATATGTGAAATCTAAAGAACAACAACAAAAAAATGGACAAGACAAACTGACTCATAGATAGAGAGAACAAACTGGTTGCCAGAGAAGAGGGGGTTTGGGGAACTGAATGAAAAACGTGACAGGGTTAAGAGATGCAAATTGGAAGTTACGAACTAGTCATGGGGGTCTGAAGTACAGCATAGAGAACATAGTCAACAATGTTACAACTACGTATAGTGCCAGATGGGTATCCAACTAACTGGATTGCAAAAGTTATAGAACTGTCTCACCACTATGCTATACACCTGAAACTAATAATATTGAATGTCAAAAAAAAAAGAAAGAAAGAAAGAAAATATCTAAAGAAAAGGTCTGTTACACATAAGCATCACTCTTTTAAATTGATCGTGTGCTAGGTGTCAAGCTATAAGGGTACAAAATTAATAAAGACCTGATTCTCACCCTGGAGAAACTCAAAGCTCCTTGGAGACAACAGATCTAGAAGTAAATTGTTACAACATAAACCAGTAAGTATCAGAACAGAGATAAGAGCGGAAAGAACACAGAGAAATGACCAGTTTGGCCCAGGGTGCCAAAAATAGGCACCATTACACGAACTCCTAGAAAAATAAATGGATTTTCCCAGGAAGAAAAAAAGAGGTAGAAGTAACAAATGCAATATTTAGAGAAATAAGAATTGTAACCTGGAGTTCCCTGGTGGTGTAGTGGCTGGGCTTCTGCACTGTCAGCACTGTGGCCTGGGTTCGATTCCCAGCCAGGGAACTACCCACCTATAAAATAAATAAATAAAATAAAAGAATTGTAACCTGCACAAATCTGATTACCTTCTCACGGGAGAGACCCCTTGGCAGGAAATAGAGAAAAAAAATCGATATGCAATGTCATGGCTGACACCCACCCCTACTTTTCCTCACCTATGGTTGGGGGTCCTCTTTAAAATGTCTGAAAACTGAAGGTGGCATTCTTGCCACCTAAGTAAGTCAGAACCAAGGATTTGGACAGAAGAACATGAGAATGAGCTGTTGCCTAAAGGAAGTTCTTGTTTGGATGAGTAAGGAAGAGAACGGAGGGCGGACCGTGGAAAGGCACCCCCGGCAAGTTTGGAATTTTCCTGCTTGGAGCCTTTACAAGACGACGGATGTGGGGGGACTACCCGGTTCAAATGTACTGGAGGTACGGAACAAAGAGGGGCGATTTTCCCTGTGTCACCATTTGCACACGGTCTGCAGTGGGGGGACCTTCCAACCACACCATGACAGCACCTGAGGCGGGAGACAGGACAACTACACAGTGGGGATCTGGACTGGGCCCTTTTGCTGTGAGGGCATTACTGGGGCGGTCATCGAATGGCACCTGAGTACCATGTAACTGTTCATTTCCGGACTTTGAAGGCTGCCCAGTAGCTAGGCAGGACACTGTCCTTGTTTGCAGGAAATACAGAGAAAGGACTTGGCGGTGATGGGGCATCACAGAGACCACTTAAAAGATTCTGAGGAAACGAAGCTTCTCGTACTACAATTGCAACATTTATGTAAATTAGAGATTGTTTCAAAATAAAAAAAGCTACAAGTTTAAAAATGAAAAATAAGTAAACGATGATCGGTTCTCAAAGGAACAAAACCAAGAAGGTCCAGGTACTGTGCGCCTGCCTTGCGCTTTCTCCTTTAACTCTATTCCAACACCCTGAACCCACGGGTCTGCTTTTCCCCCAAATCCTGAGTTTAGCAGCGCGCAGGGGAGAAAAGTGTGGAAATACTGCCCCCTGCTGGTGCTAGAGCAGATACAGTTAGGGTCATCAAAAAGGCAGCCCTGAGCTTTCCTGTAATTGGGGCAAGAATGGAGCTCTTTATGGGGATTAACTTTTGAAAGCTGTTGAAGAGCACGGGAAACAGGTCCTTTAGCCTTGAGATTGCAGAGGAACTACACCTGAGACCTGGAGCAGCGTGCCGATGGCTGTGGGATTCAGGTGAGGCCAGGGCATGCTCTAGAACGAGGAGCTTAAGGGGAAAGGGTAAACTTAGGGGGCACAATACAGGCACAATAAATTTCCATTTGCCACCCCACACTCGGCAGCCTGGGACAAGATGAATTCTCTAGAACAGAGAAGAAATAGGAGAACTGGCCCCAGCAATAAGGTACCAGCCCAGGAATGAAGGAAAGAGAAGATGGCTAGCAAGACCTCAGCCAGCTCCCAGGGCAGCTTGTGGGAACCCAGCAGGTGCCGGCCCACCGAGGTGGGGGGCGGGGAGGGCTGGACGGCAGCCCGGCACACGTGCTCCCAGCCTGACCCTTGTAGGGCAGCGGTTGCCAATCATGTGCTACTAGTAGCAGTCTCCTGCACTGGGGTAAACATGTAACCATCTAAAAGTTACTTGTTCATCTTTTTAAACTCCATTTCTACAAAACTAAACATGTCTTATTGTATGACCCAGCAATTGCTATCCTTGGTTTTTACCCAAATGAGCTAAAATCTATATCCACACAAAAACCTCCACAGGGATGGTTATAGCAGCTTTATTCATAATTGCCAAAACTTGGAAACGACCAAGGTGTCCTTCAGTAGCTGAATGGTACATAAACGGGTGCACCCAGACAGTGGAATATTATTCAGTGCTAAAGAGATGAGCTATTGAGCCATGAAATGACATGGAGGAACCTTAAATGTATATTACCAAGAAGTGAAAGGAGCCAATCTGATGTGCTATATAATTCCAACTATAGAAGTTTCTGGGGGAAAAAAAAAAAAAAAACTATGGAGGTGGTAATGGTGGATGCATGTCATTGTGTGCTTGCCCAAACCCGTAGAGTGGACAGCACCAAAAGTGAACCATGATGTAAACTATGGACTTGGGGTGATGGGTGTCACTGGAGGTTCATTGATTGTAACAAATGAACCATTCCTGGGGGGGGGGGGTTGATGGTAGAAGTTGGGGGAAGGAGATGTAACTGGGAAATCTCTGTACTTTCTGCTAGTTTCGCTGTTGATCTAAAACTGCTCTAGAAAGTAAAATCTGTTGGTTTTTTTTTTTATTATTATTTCATCTGTATTTCACCAATAACCATGACAATTGAACAAAGCCGAACTAGAGATGACAATAGAGAATTGGGCATATAACGGCCCGTGTATTTCCAGCATTTAAAGCATTACAGGGAGCTCCCTGGTGGTGTAGTGGCTTAAGGCTTCGGCGCTGGCACTGTCAGCGCTGCGGCCTGGGTTCGATTCCCAGCCAGGGAGCTACCCACATACCAAAAAGCAAAAAACAAAACAAAACAAAAAAACATGTTTGGGTTCAATTTTAATATTGGGGAGGGGAACTGCTTACAAGTATTCAATTAAAACAAAATTGAAAAAGAAAAAAAATTGAAGTATTGACTTCTTCTATTTCCTACTCTGTAATCAGGAAATACACAAGAAATCCTACACGCAGTAAAAAAAAAAAAAAGTCTAAAAAAACAAGTGAAGCTTGTGCTTAGGGTAAAACCTCAAAAGGATGGAATTCTCCATGTTCAAATTCTCTCGGTGCAAACGGTTCTTAAACACAGACCAGGTATTTGAATATATGAGGAGGTTGTGTACAGTCGTCTAAATGTTAAAGGTGAATATTTATTCCCTTTGCCAGATCCCTTGCATCATTAGGACTTGACCTTTTTATAATAATATTATGATTCATACAAAGATCCATTATTCACCTGGAATACTGAGATTTTGGGAGGGGGGTTGGTTGTTTGTTTTTTAAGAGCTTGAAGAGATTAGAGATTGTCATGGACTGAATTGCGTCCCCTCCAAATTCGTATGTAGAAGCCCTAACCCCCGATGCGACGGTACCTAGAGACAGGGTCTTTGGAAAGTAATGAAGGTCAAGCTAATTACCACCCTAATTCGACAGGACTGTGGCCTCTGTCGTGTGAGGAGGTGGCCTTCTGCAAGCCAGGAAGCAGCTCGCACAGGAATGGAATCAGTCAGCACTTTGACCTTGGACTTTGCACACTCCAGAATTGTAAGAAATAAATTTCTGTGGCTGAGCCACCCAATCCATGCTATATTTTATGGCAGCCCAAGCCGATTAAGATCCACGTGGGTGGACTTCCTGGGAGAAGACTGAGTCCGTGAAGACAGCTACAATTCTAAATGACCTGGCTACGTGTCCCTGGACGACTCCAATCCCAATGAATATTAATCAAGATCATTCTGTTTGATTTGTATTTAGTTCAGGGGGATTACGAACTCTGGAACCAATAGAGACCAAGGAGCATTTCTAGTCTGGGGGGTTTCAAGCCTCACTGTGAGGACCCGTCGGGGCTGCCACATGGAGAGGAGCCTTGTCGCCTGAGCACCAGCTGCGCGGTGGACACAGGGCCCAGGGAGTCCGCTGTGCATGGCACAGGGCCCTGCCTCCTCGACGCTTACGTCCTGACGGGGGAGAGGCACGTCCGAAATAAGCAAAGAAGTAAACAGCCAAGAGAATTACAGGCTCTTCTGGGAGGGGAATCACAGACTTAAAGGGGCGGCTGGGAGGCCTCTCGGAGGAGGTGTGGCCGCAGTCAGAAAGGGAGGAGTAGCGTCCGCGGTGCTGAGAAGAGCAGGTGCAAAGGCCCGTCGGTGCCAAAGAACCCCGGGAGCTGGGAAATGTGGACCCCGGTCCGCAGCACGCCACAGAGGACACAGCGACATGGGCTGAGGGGGCAACGGGCCGCGCAGAGCCTGGACGGGCGTGCGGACTTGACCCTGAGAACGAAGAAGGAGACGGGAGCTCCAAGCAGGAGGAGGCCCACGCCCGGGATTGTTCGGGCGGCTCCGTTAGAACAAGGCCCGGGAGGCCAGAGCCGGGGCGGAGCAACCCCCGGGGCTTTGGGGAGCACAGGGGAGAGACAGCTGTGCTTTTGGACGTGGAAACCATCAGACTGGCTGCTAAACTGGGTAAAGGGGGTGAGGGAAAGGGAAGACCCAGGAGGAATGTGGGTTCTGGTTCCAGAATTCGGTGTGTCTGTTTATGGAGAAGGGAAAGACTCAGAAATAAGCAGACTTGGGGGTCGGGTCCCTCAGACTCCGCTTCGGAACACGGGGGTTTGAGCGGCTGCCTCTCAGGTGCTCAAGTGCAGGCAGACACAAGACGGGGCGCATGCTCCCCAGGTCGGGCAGTGGGGCTGGACCTGCGGCTGTCGTGGGCAGCGTGCGGCCAGGGCAGCCGCCCAACCCAGCGCGCCCAGGCAGGCAACGCGAGTGAATGACAGCAAGGCCGGCCGGCGACTCCCCTGAGCGGCCACCAGGCGCTTCAGACTCCGCCACATCCCGGGCCTCCCGCCTCCACTCAGCTCCGCCGTCCTCCACCCGCCGTGCCCATTCCGCAGCCAGCCTGTCCCTCTGCGGCAACGAGGTGCCACCGTCTGCAGCCCCTGCCCGACGGCCCATAGGCCGAGGCCGAGGGGAGCATCTCATTGACCCAATCTATGTCACAGAACTCATTATGCGTCCCAAACAAGGGGGCACTAGGCCAGTCTGCTTCGTGATCCCACCTGCTCGGCCCCGCTGGGGACGGGAGCGGGCAGAGCACAAGGACAGACAGACTTACTGAACCTGAGGGAGGGAAAAGAAGTCGTTGCCCTGAAGCTTAACGGGGCGGACAAGCCGACGTTTCTTTGCCTGAACGCGTCCAGGGTCACTCCCTACGCCGGAATCTGGTCGTTCTTGTGCTCACAGCCCTCTTTGAGGCGGTGCTTTCAGGACACGCCTCTGTCCTCTTCCATGTCTGTCACCTTCAGCACATGGCTTCCCAAACACAGCGCCCAGCAAGCCGGCAGAAGGGACACGAGAAGCTTACAGGCTCAGCCCCCTCCTAACACCTCTGGTCGCAGTCCAGAACCAGCCGTGGGGACCCACCGAGATGACAGACAGTCCGGAACCAGCCGTGGGGCCCCACCGAGATGACAGACAGTCCGGAACCAGCCGTGGGGCCCCACCGAGATGACAGACAGTCCGGAACCAGCCGTGGGGCCCCACCGAGATGACAGACAGTCCGGAACCAGCCGTGGGGACCCACCGAGATGACAGACAGTCCGGAACCAGCCGTGGGGACCCACCGAGGTGACAGACAGTCTGGAACTAGCTGTGGGGACCCACCGAGATGACAGGAAGGCAGTGGCTGGCTGAGCGGCCACTTCTCACAATGATGCTGAACTCCGGCCTGGACCTCCGCGGGGGCAGAAGCCATCGCTGTCCCAGGAGCTGACAAGCACAGGCAGCAGGTCCCCACCTCAGGTAGCCCTGCACAGGAGCAGCGACATACACATGCTTCTGGGCTGGTCCCTCTCTGTCACCGCAGGCTCTGGTCCCAGTTCCCAACCCCAGATGTGCACTACAGTCACCTGGGGAACTTTCCGAACGGACCCCCGCCTGGACCCTCGGAATCAGTGCTCTGCGTGGGGAGCCTGGGCATCACTCCTCGGTGACACAAATGTGCAGCCAGGATTGAGAACCACTGGCTTCTCAAAGAAAAGACATTTCATAGTTTTAATAAAGAGAGGAACCGTCTTAAAAATTTGAGAGAACTCTGATTAGCCCATCTTAGACCGAGCCGTACCTCTGGAGGGATGAGGTCAGGGACAACTCCTCAGGCACAACTACCAATGGCCACCACACTGCTCAGTTCCCACTGGATGGGCCACCGGGTCATCAGAGGGGCGGGGCAGGTCCCCGAGGCGGCAGTGCGATCAGAGGGCGGGAGGGGCAGGCGCACTGTAAGTACAACACTTTCCGGGAGGTTGTCTCGGAAGGGACCGTTCCAGAAGACCGGATCTGATACGCAAAGGGAAGGGGGCACCTCTCCAGGAGAAAGGCCTGGACAAGGGGTGTCAGCACGTGAGGGGAGGTTGGGAAGGCGCCGAGTGAGGAAATGGACCAGAGGAAACACTGTGCAGCGGCCAGAACTCGCCCCCACATGTCCCATCTTGTCTGAAAATTCTCTTTCAAACAAAGAAAATCTCAATGTGCTTACAAGGACCCTGTAAGGACTCTTCCTCCTTGACGATCTGCTGGCTAAATTGGAAACAAAGCCACACACCTTTCCACACACGCTCTCAGCAGAGAAGGGGCACATCACGTTGGGCTTGTCCCGCATGTCCTCGCAGAAAGCCTTATCCACGTAAAACCAAGTTTTTTAGAAAAAATTGTTTCCAGAAACAATTGTACACCCTGGTCCTGGGGCGGGAGTGAGAAGATACATTTACAATATGCATGCAGAGAAGCAAATCAAATCATGGGTGGGATTGCTTCATTAAATCAGGGAACTATAGCTTCCCCCACCCCCACCCCTGACTTACAAGGTACAAATGAAAGGCTCGCTTCCAGAACATGAGGCACTGTTGTGGGAAAACACGAAAGCAGGCAGAGAATTCCAGAATGGGCCATTTGAGCCGGGGGCCTGTGCTGGATAAACCTGTCCCCCTGCACCTGTGTCCTCCAGGCCTTCCCTGCAGGGCAACTGAACCAGGCGAGATAAAAATTGAGAAGACACATTAAACAACTGCTATTATAGCAACGCTCAGTGGTGCTCACCAAGAGCCAGACACCATTCTAAGCACCTCACACATATGAAGGCGTCTAAGACTCCCACCAACCCATTATCGCCAGCTGAGGAAACTGAGGCACAGAGAGCTCAAATAAATCGCTCCAAGTCCCAAAGCAGTGGGCTGTTAACACAACCTGTTTCTTCTTCCTGGGCACAGGAGTAGGAGCTGAACTACATTTCCCAGCCTTCCTTGCCATTAGGTGCACTTGTGTCACCAATGAAATGTGAGCAGAAGCATACACCTTCTCTAGGCCTGGCCCAGAGAACTTCCAACTCAAGATCTTCATGCCGGTCACTCTCCACCCGCCTAAGGAAGATGACAAGAGCCACCTGGGATGACACTTACTGAGACAGCAAAGCACCGAGACCTAAAGAGCCTGGATCCTCAGGTCACTTCTCGGAAGAAAGCTCCCTGCTAACCAGAAACAATCATGAACTAAAATCTATTGTATCTGAGTCATCAGATATGTGAGGGTTTTGTCAAAGTAGCAATTTATGTGTTACACAATTAACTGTGTAAATCAGAACTTTGAAGTAGGTGCTGCCCCAGAAAAAAAAAACCACAAAACACTTCAACTATGTAACACTGGCTTAGTGGGCAATAAGCAAAGGTGAAAAGCCATGTCTCCCAGCGGCAAATCGTTCAGTAAAGCTGTTTTCTGCAGTATCGTGAAAGGCAAGGCCACTGTAGCTCTAGACGTGTCTGGGAAGAACCAGACTGACACTTCGTGTTGGCGCTAACCCTCCCCGCTAGCAAGCAAGGTGTAACTGCTGCATTCAGGGAAGAGCCGGTCAGTCTGCCAGCAGAAAGGAAAGGGAACGTAGTTCAGAAATTGGGGGCCTTAAAGGTGGGGAAAGCTAACTGCTTCTACACCCCAAATAGTAAGAGCTGTAAGACTAAAACGAAGCTTTGAGCGACCAAGGATCAAGGCTTGACCCCAATGTAAGAATGAAGGCTGCGCCCTCCTGAGTGAGTCTATGGTTTGAACTATGAATAGTTCAAGGTAGCTGTTGTTACCTCGATGCGAAGACGAAGCCAGGATATCAATCTTGAGAACTGCGTCTACTAAAAAATCTCAGAAGGGTATACTGGCACATGAAATTGGCTCCAACTAGGTTGGAAACAATGTGTTCGAGGGGATTGAATTGCCAAGGAAACAATGGACTCGCACTAGAAACAGTCTTTTACTGTTTGAGTTTTTAAATAACCTTCACGTCTCCCCAACTTGTACTGGCAGAAATCAGACCCCGAGAGCGATGCACGCTCCAGGAGAGGAAACTGCTGGAGGTGGCTTCTAGACGATGCACACGTCAGGACCGCTGCCGGGCTGGAGCCCGCAGCCCCGAGAATCCTGCGTCTAGTTAATTCCTCCCAGCCGGAAGGGTCGCGGTCGGATCGGAGAAGCGCTCCCACCCCTACGCGAGCGCCGCCCAACGCCTGCCAGGTACTGGTGCGTGCTGAGCATTTCTTCCCCGCTTTCTTCCCAGGACTTCGGATCGCAGTTTCCTGTCCAGGCACCTCCAGGTATGTGGCGTTGGGATGGCAAAGTCCGGAAGACACCTTGACTTCTTGGTTCGTACGTCATCACACCACGGGGGTGGGAGAGATAAATAAATCTAATGCAGAAAACTGTACATTATTTGGAGTTGGGACCCGGCGTTTTCTCCCGTCGGGAAGGGTAAGTGCGCCGCCCGTGAGGATGAAACACCGATTCGGGATGCAGAAAGGCGGCGTGTTTTCTGTTGCGCGGCGTGCACACAAGACTCCCCGCCCCGCCAGTGTCCCTGGCAGGCTGGTGCTGTCACGTGACTAAGTTCTAGCCAATGAGGTGTGAGCAGAAGTGGTGTGCGCCAGGCCCCGGGCGCTGGAACTTCCCGAGAGCCGCTCTGCAGGCTGTCCGCCCTCCGGCCTGCTCGCTGCTGACAAGTGCGGGAGTCCTGGCGGCGGCACGCGGGCCTCGGTGGGGCCGCAGGAAAAGCCTGGGTGTATGAGTCGCGAAGAGGAGGGCAGCAGGCCCTCCGCCAGCTGAAGCGCCTGGAACTTGACGTAGAGAGAAGTAATTTCTACTAGCATTCATTTAATTAGGGGTTATTTAGGTAGGGGCCTTCAGCATAGCGGCTGCATTTACCTTAACTAAAAACAAGTGATGGAAACGGGATATAAACGCAGGCGGACTGGCTGTACAAGCTGTACTACACTCCTGACGAACCAACAGGAGGTGTCTGGAGTTTCCTGGTGGTGCAGTGGCTAGGCTTTGGCGCTCTCAACGCCTCAGCCTGGGTTCGATTCCCAGCCAGGGACATACCAAAAAATAACAATAATAATAATAATAAAAGAAATCTGGTACAAACAGGAGGTCCCCTTATGGAAAGGTGCTTTCCACATCCCTTATACGAAGGCTGTCGGGAAAGTATCCCATGTAATATGAAAAATAGAGGCAGTTATGGCTGGATTGTTTCCAGACACCCCTCATATGCTGATAGGGACCAGGGGATACTCATTTGGGTTTTTCCCTCCTTGTATTTTCCAAGCCCCAGAGACAGAGCTGACTGTGAACACTGCCAGTAAGTATTTATTGGTTGGAAAACCCTTGTTTAAAGGATATAAATTGAACACCTTTTTTGAAAATGACATGGCCATT
Organism: Lyroderma lyra; assembly: GCA_004026885.1. NCBI lineage: Eukaryota > Metazoa > Chordata > Mammalia > Chiroptera > Megadermatidae > Lyroderma > Lyroderma lyra. The sequence goes on from PVJL010008317.1 coordinate 46,902, forward strand.
TAATATCATTAGTATGTACTTATCCACCATAATTTTTGGTCCATGCACAAATAAATCCATAAAATGCTGGAGATGGTGCCTAAGATTCTCTCTCCAAATCCATCATTTTGCACAAAAGGAATAGGACCTGGGGTTCCCTGGTGGTGTAGTGGCTAGGCTTCAGCTCTCTCACCGCTGCAGCCTGGGCTTGATCCCCACTAAGGAAACCAACCAAAAAAAAAAAAAAAAAACAGGAATGGGACCCAAAAAAGGCATGCCGGCCTGCATCACCTGGGTGCTGAGTAAGAGCCCCAGGAGCAGGACCCAGGCCTCCCAGGACCCACTTCTTGTTCCCTCCAAGCCACGAGCACAAGCAGCAAGAGACAAGCATGCAGGAGGCCCTCGCAGTCATGGCCGCCCTGCAGTCAGACATCTTTGTGGGTTTCAGGGTGTTAACTTCTGAGCCTTGGATACCCATTTATAATATGATGACGATGGGAAATCCTATCATTTAATAAAGATCCCTGAATATGGGCCCAATATTGTGTGCTCAGTACCGGTGTCAGCGGGAGCCAAGGGACGTGGCATGATCACTAAGCTGAGCTTTAGAAGTACGGAGTGCAACAGTGGGACAGTGAAAGTGAAAGACTCGCACAAAGCAGGAACTTCTAGCATTCATTCTTTCCCTTTTAAACCAAAGAGGCATCTTACTTTTTTCAAAATGTGTTCAAAAGCATCCCGAGAGCAGAAGCACTCATGGAATAGCAGAGTGACGTCACCTAACACAGGTGAACCTCACTTTGCTTTCCAAAAATATGATTCTCACAGCCCAGGGACAGGGGCACTAGGTATGCTCATCCTTTCCAATACCAGAGTGAATAAAATATCCAACTTTATGTAAAATATACCTTGCGACAAAAGTCAGATTACTTTTTTCCCAGAGTTAAGACAATATTCTGTTTGGTTCATGTTCTAAAATGTTATACCAACTTTACAATTTTGTATATAAAGTACTATTGCTATTACATTACCAGATGATTTACTACAGATATGACTGGAGATAGAGTTCATATGCCTTCTGAGTTTTGAAAGTAAAATTTCAACTACCTCTCATTTAGTATTCCTTTCCCACTAAAAATGATACAGCATTGTAATATTTTGACACATGCATAACACAGACTTCTTTTAATAGTTGAAAGATTCTTTTATTAACAATCAAAAAATTTCACACTTACAATAGGAAAATAAATGTTTCTTTAATGAATAACTAAGTGAAAACCAGGCAGGACCTTATAGGATTTTTAATATGAACTGTGCGTGTCATTAGCTCGCTGGACCACTGGGTGTGACTGAAGATGAGAGACAGTGATTTATCAAGGTTACCTAACAGCTTTCACAAATAGTAGGACCCCTGAAATTAAAGCAGGAAATAAAATTTGTACTTTTACCTCATTTTAGATATTACTCACAACCCACATCAATCTTATCTTTACCATTTTGATGTTACTTTTTTAAAGGTACCCAACACAAATTCAAATCTCATTTTAAAATCCCAAATTTGAAGTGTGCAATAAAGTCTTAATTCCTCAGCATCAAAGTTTCATCATTACACAACAGTTCAAGCAACAGACACTATTCCACCGACCATGTCTGTGTGGTCCTGCTCCCTGCAGCACCCATAATCATGCAGGTTTGTGAAGCACATCTGGCCCAGTGTGGGCACCGCCGACGTGGTCACAAACATCCTGTGTGAACAATACCTGTTCTTTTCAGAAGAAATGGCTATCTCACCTTGTCTGTTTCTTTTTTATTATGAAAAACAGGGCTAAACAGAATCTTAGTCTCATTTTCGTTTTTTTTGTTTTGTTTTTTTTATATGTGGGTAGGTCCCTGGCTGGGAATCGAACCCAGGCCACGGCGTTGACAGCACCGAAGCCCAGCCACTACACCACCAGGGAACTCCCTGGTCTCATTTTCGGATGGATGATTAATACCTTTAACTCTAAATTATCTTAGACTCTTAAAATCTATCCAACAGGGAATAAATAACCAAAATCTTAATGAGGACAGTTTTCCCTCGTTCTCTCAATGTAAAGCCAAAGCAAAAATGAATCCCCACCAAAACTTCAGCATTGAATTTTTTTGAAAGCTTAAAGCTAAAAGATTCACAAAGTTTTACATAAACCAGCAGTCCCTACACATCTTTGTCAGTCTCCTACAAACCATGATCTAGCAGACTCCCTGTATGCAAATGCCTGTCTTTCAAAAGGTTCTCCTTTTCTAGATGGCCCATTTAAAGAGTTCACTGCCTTGTGTGTAAATATCTAGGCAAATATATTATATGTGTAAGCAGCAATCACATGACTCCCTTTGCCCTCCATGGGAGTCATTTAAGCATGGTATATAAAGACAATCATAGTCTCTGAAGTATTTTCAATCCACAAACATAAACACCCACAATTATCATCAGTCTTGTCAACACTCTTGACAATTAGAAAGCCTAAATGCTTTGCTGATTGAATTATAAAAGTGCCGTGAATTCAGTTTTAACTTCAGTCTTCAATATTAAAACTGCCAAGTTACTCCATTTTCCCATGGAAAAAAAGCAAAATAAAGTGAGGAGGAATAAAAAATTTAAAAATAAACTTGGACAAAAATCCTGTTACTAAATAGGTTTAAGAAAAAACCTATATAGAGAGAATATTCCAATAGAAGGTACAATCTTTGTGGGCTGCTCAACACAGCATTATGTGTCATAAACAACTAGAAACAAATGTAACACTCAGGAGCAGCTGTAAAATTAGGAACTGTCCAATCAATAGGACATTACGCAGCCATTCAGGATGCCAGGAAGGTGCTGAAATGTGGGCCGCTCGGAAACAGCTGCATTTACATCAACACGGGAACGTGATCTGACATGCTGTGTCTATGTCATGGATCTGCTTTTCCCTTTATTGAAAAAGCTTCCACAGTGACTGTACATTAAAAAAAAATTTTTTTAAAGGCATCAAATGGATAGAAAAACTCAAACACGAGGCTTTGAAAACGAAATCTCCAGACTGCTGAGCACATCCGGGGCTGGCTTCGCCCTCCGATACTGGGGACGCAGCGCCTGCAGGCCAGGCGCTGTGAGAGGGCTGCTCAGAACGGGCCTGAGGGAAGGGGGCAAGTGCCTGGCCAGTGATCCGGGGCCTCAGCCCTACCTACCATTGATTCCATCAATGAGGCCCCCACTTACCCATTCTGAGTACTTATGCAACACACATTTCTATGTTCAAGGACAAACTTTCGCATCAAAGTCTTTATATTTCTTTCTACAATAATTTCAGATGCCCAACTATTTCCTTCTCATAATAAAGTAATTCTCAATTAGCCTATCAAGTTACTTTTTTTTTAATGACAAATAGTGTTAACTTTGTGCAATATGTGACCCTAAATAATTAAAGACTGAGCGATATCTACTAGAGGATTACTTACAAAAAGAGAAATTTTCAGTAGAAAACTGAATATCCCTTGGGGAATAAATGTAATATTTTATTGTTAAACAACTCAGGCAAAAGATTAAATTTTCTATAAATGCAATAGAACAGGATTAGAAAGACTTCCCTGAAGGCCCCAACAGTATAGGGATGCAGTACTTTGGATGGCTTTATGAGGACATTCACAACCTCCTGGTATTTTAACTCTCTGAAGAAAATGTTCAATCAAAAGACTAACTCACGCAAAGCATTGAATATTTCAAATAGTTGCTCAATAACAGAATTTTAAAACAAGAAATTATTCACGGCACTAAATTGTATTTATCAAATATGTGAATAAGCTCTGTTCAGAAACTCTACAATGCAGCAGCTGACGAGTACATTGGGGTACTCTGCACTACGACAGGAACAGTCGTAAAGAGCTTTACGTACTCAGTGTAATGCCTATGTTCTACTGTTTGCAAGCCATGTATCTTTCAGTTACATTCTCCCAGTTGATTATATTCCAAATAGCTTTTAGGTAATCAGGTCTGACATTTTTATATTGCAGGTAATAAGCATGCTCCCACACATCAATCCCCAGCAGTGGAATAAGACCTATTGGAAAAAAGAGAAAAAAATAAAAAACTATAAAGTTCAATCTAAAATAATGCATCTTCTCAATGTAAATTTTATCCTATGCATACAAAATTACCTTTACAACATTCTCATCCATTTTTCAGTTTCTTTCTATAAATAGGAAACGTGCATAAGAATATTCCTACAAAAAGATTTTAACCTTCACTGTTTGGAAGAAAATGTGAAAAACAGTAAAAATAATTAAAAGAGACTTGGGAAAATCAATTAACTGCAGCATTTTAATAGCTGTTCTTAAAATACTAAGATTTATCCAAGAGCCCATTCTCAGCCGTCCTCATTGGGGGTCTCAGTAAGGGCGTGTTGTTTGTGGGGGTGACTGAGGACCTCCCAAAGGCCCTGAGTACTGAGGGGGGTTATGAGAAACCTGCCCTGCCCCCCAGGGCTATTTTAGTCTTAGATAATACAAAGTGTCTATGAGACACTGATAGAAAAGAGCAAGTTCATCAGGAAAACTGAACAGGACCAAAGGAAGAGATATACTGGTTTCAGAAACTAAACTGTACAAATGAAGAATTAGTTATATCTATAAAACATTATTTAAAAAAAACTCTCAAACTAAATAAATGATAGCTCTCCTCTAGAAAACATTTAGCAGTATTTCTTGGTCAGCTGTGAGGTACATCACTAGTAATGTGTTACTACTAACTAAGGTCATCCAATTTACAAGTGGTTTTTCCCATGAATAAGCGGCCAGGACACTCCCTTTTCACTCCAGCGCACTTTCTTCAAGTGGGAGGCAGGTGAGCCAGGACTCCGCAGAAAGCACAGCCTTCCTGGAGGTCAGGTACCTCCACAGGCATGCGGTCAGTGCTCACTAATCTTCTTTTACAAATTCTGTGACATCTCACTTTCCCAAAGGCACCATTAGACTCCGGCAAAGTCTGAGTCTGCGCAGGGAAGCAAGCCCCAGAACCAAGTCTTCGGACACATGGGGTGGTAGGAACGGAAGCGAGAACTGCTCAATGTTGCGGTGTCACTTTGGCTTCGTGACACTGACAAGCCCCATTCCAGCCAACTGATGGGTAACTTAAGACCCTTTCCTAGAGAGCTTCTAAGTCAATCTGGGTCAACATAGAGAAGGGCTGGGTGAGTCCCGCCCAGAGCTTCTAAGCCAAATATTTCCACAGACTGAAACCCCCCAGAAAGGCAGAGTTCTAGAATGCTGGGCTCTCTTCCAGTTCGACCACAAGTGCTCAGCCAAGAGAGTGAGGGTCTAGGGTCTAAGGTCTGAAGTCAGACTCAACTCACACATCTTTTCCTCGCTCATTTCCCTAATTTTCAGGTTTTGGTTTTTTTTTTTTTTTTTAATATTTATTTATTTACTTATTTGTAGTATGTGGGTAATTCCCTGGCTGGGAATCGAACCCAGGCCGCAGCATTGACAGAGCCAGCACCGAACCCTTAAGCCACTACACCACCAGGGAACTCCTTCGGGCTTTTTTTTTAAGGCATATAATTGTGTAAGCTGATACAAACTCTGTCAAATGAAGCAGAGTTTAAAACCTTTTTGTGTTAATGTATCTTTAGAATTACATGTGCTTATCTTTTATAAGAGTTAATATTTCAAAATACATACTAAGTACTTTTTTTTATACTAAGTACTTTGAAAGCACTTTTGCTTACATAAGACTGGGTATCATCTGTTAAAATTTGCTCAAATGAGCACATGTGTACTATAGGTTTTAAGTTTTTCTTATTTCAAGTGAACCACGTCTCCCAAATAAATGTGTAACAATGTTCCAGTCTAACCTGTTGTTCCCTCGAGGGGATCCTGGTTAGCACAAGAAGCAATCTGTAAGCGTCCCTGCTCCTTATTGAAGCCAAGCCAACCCCAACCTGAGCCTTGAACGCCAGCAGATACAGCAGTCAACTTCTCCTTAAATTTGGTGAAGGAACCAAAATCACGTTTGATGACTTCCATCAGTTCCCCTATTTAAAAAAAAAAAAAAATCCAAAGAACACCCACAAATGAACAGATGGTAACAATTACGATAAAATGTTTTACTACATACATTAAAATATTCTGGGCATACGGCCCAAGATGAAACTGGACATCACATAGAAGATGTAACAAAACCCAGTGAGCCTACATAACACCATGTTCCTCCGCCCTGACTCCAGTGTCGCAAGTCTCATAATTTTAGTTCGCATGTTGTTACTGAGGTGTGACAGAGCGTTTCTTCACTCACTGTGCTATTGCCATTGCAAAAGAATGTTTTCCATTAGCTTTCCTTTTCCACCTCAGTAGAAAATTTTACACTGACTTCTACCCTACCTGCTGTCTCACTTGGGGAGTAAAATGTTACGGCTGTTACCTAGTCCTTCTCCAAGGCAGGCTAGGTCTTTCCTACCTAAAGTACATCATTTTTAGAAGGGTGAATCTCTTCTCTTACTGAACTAAGGGTATACTTTAAAAGCTATAACCCTCTTTTATTCTGTAGCAATATAGAATATAATTCTACATTGAGCACATCAACTAAATCAACTAGACCAAAAAGACTTCTCTGATTCTTATTTTTTTCTTCCCTGATTCTATAGTTTTAAAAGTAATCATCTATTGTAAGTACAAATGATGGGATAAAGTGCTACAGTAACACAGAATGGCAGCATACCAACAGCTGTTGGGTCTATCTGATACCCTGGTAACTCATAAACCTCAGAAGTACCAGGTCATGGTTAGGTCATGGTGTGATGACCTAATGCACAAATCATAAACCGTCTGGCTTCCTATGCGTGTTCCCCATTCACCTTACTTCCTAATGAAATTGCTTATTTCAAGTGCCTAAGATGCCTTCTAGAATACAACTGAGACACAGAAACTTAAGGTACATTCCAGAAGCCCAGAAACAAGGGAGGGGAGCCATATTTATGCCCCATACCTTCCCCGGGATGAGGAAGATAAATAAGGCTGTCTGGGCCTCTGGCACTTCACAGGAAGTCAAGCGAATGAGGAGAGCGGGCCAGCCCATCGGCTCTGCACCCCCTCATCACCTGCAGTTGTCCTGGAAAACCTAACTTTCCGGGACGACTGACTTCTTATCAGTTAAGAATAGTAAAATACAGCAAAAGGCACTGCCATACACACTTTACATGTAATAACTTACAATTCTCAAAACAGCCTATTATTATCCCCATTTTATATAGATGAAGAAATTAAGGTACAGAGGAGTTAAGTGGCTCACCCCAGGTCCTACAGCTAGTATTAGTATTATAAGTGAAAGCTTTTCTTTTCTAAAAACTTTCTCAGTCATTCCCTAATGTACCAAGCATATGTGACACTGACACTGTGTATGATATTGTGTGTGTGTGTGTGTGTGTGTATAAATTGATGACACAACTCCCTGAATGCAGTCTCCTTTCTTACATATGTCCCTTTGAAAGTTACAACTTGGTTGTACTGCTTGGTATGAAAAATATGCCATTATGATACCTCACAGAAAATTAAAGTAACATAAGAAAATCAACAGTCATTCTTATCATGCACAAAATGCAGCTAAGCCTGCACCAATATATACCAACCTTTGGGTTCTCCACCACCATTAGGGCTGAGGTTTGTCCAGAAAATGCTATGATTAATATGGCCTCCACCATTGAACTTCAATGCAGGTTGAAGAGCTATCTGAGCTGTAATATCACCTGAGATGTGAAAATGCAAATACATTAAATACAGTTTTTAGAATTCTTTTTCAACCATTCTATACACTATCGGTAAAATGTCAGGTAATTGAATCAGCTTATCTATTAACATCCCTAAAAATTTCACAATTTCAAGATTCTCCAAAACAAGACCTTCCCAAAATTATTTGTCTGGGTGGATTTTCGGCTCAATTAATAGTGTGCTTAACAACTAGTGGGAAACCCAGCAGGGGTGGCAAAGCTAGCAGCAAATTCACCCTGGAGCTTCAAAGAACTCAGTTTTCTTGGATGGAAAGCAGTTCAGCAAAAGAAAGAAGAACAAAGATAGAAAATGCTGGAATACTAAAATGTATTCCATACATGGACTATACGGAAAATTTTCAACTCTCCTTTTCCAGATATAAAAGAACACTATCCACTGGGAAATATTTCAATTAACAAGAAACACAACATTACCAGGAAACACAACGTAATTCAAAAGTGAACTCCAGGTTTTCAACCCTGAACTTATTCCTCCTGCAGCCTGCCCCATCTCGGGACACTTTTGAGAACTGGGTCATTTCAGACTCCTCTCCTCTCACTCCTCCCATCGAACCCACCAGCATGTCCACCAGCAAAGTCCAATCCCTCCTCTCTCCCTCAGCGCAGACCTGCAGCACCTCCCACCTGCATTCCTGCCACCATTTGGCATGGGTCCCCTGCTTCCACACGGGTCCCCTGCTTCCACACTCGTGCTAACACCGTGGCCAGAGGGCTCCTCTAGACCCCAAAGCAATCACGGCACTCCTCTAGTCACACCCCTCCAAAAGCTGCCCTTTCCCAAGTGAAGCCCAGGTCTTTGCAATCGGCTACAGAAATGCATGGTGTGACCCTCCGCCCTCCTTGCAGGCCCGGCTCCAGCCACACTGGCCTCCTCGCACGTGTCATACACGAGAAGCACCTTCCCAGAGGCAGCTTCCTGCTTCGCTCCCTCATTTCTCCTTCAAGTCCACCGAAATGTCAGCCTCACCAGGAAGGGTAAGAGGGGCAATTCCCTGACCTGGCTGTTCTCCATAGGACTTATATGGCATGCTGCATATTTACTTGTTCATCTGTTTCCCTGCTAAAATGAACAATCCAGTGAGGACAAGGACTTTTGTGCACTGCTACATCCCAGGGCCCAATATACTGCCTTGTACATAGCAGACACTCAATAAAAGTTTGTTGGCTGCCTAGGTAATATGATATATTGAATGTAGTTTCTAAGGTAAAAAAAATTCTCTAATATCTATAAAGTATTTTTTTAAAATGTCATGTTTGAAGACTTTTCTCTCAACCTTGCTAAAAAAATAGGCAAAATAAAATATTTTTTCTATGCCTTCCAGAAGCTACACATTAAATGAACTATTAGAAAAAAATGGGTATTCCCTTATTCCATAAATACTGAGTGTTGATTATTCACAAGATACCAAGAGGCAAAGTGAAGGCCACAAAGAACCACAGAGAGCTCTGGCTCAGAGCTTACCCAGCAGAAAGAGCTCTCTACGCCTGTTCTTGGGGTGCACACCAAGCACACACGTAAATACCACTTTCCGAAACAAGGCCAAACCTCCAGTCAGTTAGCAATTCAGAGAGGAGGAGACGACCATGTGATTATCTGAACACACAGATAATCTTGAAGAATTTTTTTAAGATGCCAACATTTTGCTGTTGTTGGTGTATTTACAAAACACACTTACAGGTCAGTGTATCCCTTAACTTCTCTTGTAGAGTGACTTTAAAAATATATGTAGGTTTACTGTGTTTTATTAAATCAACAGTAATTAAATTTTTCTAATGGGAAAGAAATATGCTTATTGAGAAACAGTTTAATAATCTCAATCTCTTAAAATGTACCTAATCACTTTTAAATATTAATAGAAATTGGGGGAGCTACATTCAGAACAGTTTTCTGAAGTTCAGTATTTCCTTTGGTTTCACTTCAGTTTTTTCTTCTGTTAAACACAATAAAAGTTAAATACTTGTTTGAAAAACATTTGTTACTTACACATGATGAAACTAATGATGCTATTTTACTTCTACTCCTTTCTTGCCAAATTTTCAAACATAAAAATGCAACTCTTTAACAATTTTTAAAATACAGCTTTTGAAAACAGAAATAAAACTTTAAAAAAAGAAAATAACTTTAAATAAAAGAACTTTTTGGCTCCTGAGCCACTTTCTTTGCTCGCGCCTGCTACTACCTCTTTGGAGTGTACTTTCCCCTCAATAAACTATCTTTTTGTTTCACCACTTAAAAAAAAAAAAAAAAAAAACTTTTTAAATAATTTATGGGCAACATGGTAGAATACAATGTACAGTTTTCCCCCAGTGGCTTTCAGTAACAAGCAAAGCTTAGATTGCACAAGAAAAGTAACGAAACTAAGCTGTTTTCAAAATACTGAAGAGACAGGTGTCAGACATCATCATGCAGGAAACCCTTTCACAACTGGGATATTCCCCTTCCTCACTATTACCACATCCTTCCCGCACTTGCTATGTAATATGTTACCAAAATGATTCCAGTACTCAGAACCTTTGGCTATATTTGAGGTTTCTTTCTCAAAAGTCAATTTTCCAGAATGGAGCCACTTCCTATTTCTTCAGCCATTTACCTCATACACAAACCGGCTGAAGTACTACATTTCTCCACTGGGTGTCCCCAGTCAACAAGATGTCACTGTCTAAAATTTTCTCCAAAAATTTCATAGGACTGAAATGCAATAAAAATAAATATAATTTTTAAAAAAATACATTTTATAACTGTGTAGCTTGTGAAGGCATACGTAGGGTCTGGAAACACGGTTGTCAATTACTTCCTCTGCAAACCTAACTAATAGATTGGAAAGTGTAATAGTTTTTGGATAGAAACATTCAAACAGTATTCCCATATACACCCTGAGACACAAAACACAGAAAGTCCATCTGCTTACTGGTTTTGTCAACTGAGCTCTTTAAAAAAAAAAAAAATACGTTACCTGAATTCTAAATATTAGTACGTTACCTGAATTCTAAATATTAGTAAATACAAGCCTGTTTCAGTTTCCCCCCAAACGGGATATATTTTCCCTGTGAATTTCGGCCGCCTAAGTCAATTCAAGACCACGCGAAGTGGTTCTACCGAACGGAGGAGCATTTCTTTATGGAGACGCGCCTGCCCGTCCTGTTTCCCCGGGGGCCAGGTTCTCGGTGTCAGGCCGCCTGGCACCTACCCTTCTCCAGCGCCTCTTGGTACTTCTCCTCGGTGACATTCAGGTTGTTCACATAGGCCGCGTGGTGCTTGCTGTGATGCAGCTGCATGATCTGGGCGTCGATGTAAGGTTGCAGGTCGCCATAGTCGTAGGGCAAGTCGGGGAGGCTGTGCTTCTGCCTGGAGCCCAGAGACCCCAAAGCCGGCACCAGCTTCCGGCTCGTACTGGAAAGAGAGCAAACGCAGACCGATGCGCTCACGCGGGCAGTGCGCTCTAACGCGAGGGACCGTCCGCGCGGACGAGGCTGCAGGAGAGGCAGCGCGTCTGGGCCTTTGATCGTTTGCTCGCTGGCCGGCCACATTCTTTAAAGCACTGACGCCGCTGTCCTGCCCTTTGGAAGCACCTGGACGCGCGTTACCAACACCTGCCCTAAGGCGCCCGCCGCGTCCCCACGACATCGGGGCTCCTAAGGTGCCCTCCACCTCCTCGGGTCCCAGCCCAGGAGCGGCTAAGAGGGGAGGAAGAGCGGGGACCGTGCAGGCGACCACCGTAGAGTCCCCGCCGAGGCCCCCGCCCGCCGCCCGCGCCCTTCGCCCTTGGGGCCGGTCCGCGTCCCCGCTGCGCCGCTCGGCCCGGGTGCCTCACCTGCACGCCGCCCGGCACAACATGGTGACGCCACCCACAGGAGTCTCAGAGTTCCAAGCACCGCGCCTCGCCGCGCTGACCGCTCGGAGTGAACCGGCGACCCGGGCTGCGCCGCAAGGACACCGCCGCCCGCCGCAGGCTCCGCCCCCTACTCGCCGCTCCCAACCCGGGGGGTGCGCAGCCCCAGGGTCTGTCCCCCCGGCGCCCGGCCCGCACCTTCGGCCCAGGGAACGCGAGAAACGAGGTTGCAGAAACTTTTTCCAGTGGGCTGCGGGAACCGCGGTGCCCAGCTGTCGTGCTTCCCGGTGTGTCGCCCAAGGGAAGGCCGCCACCACCCCCCGGTGTGTGATGGTACGGTCCAGAGCTCTGCCCGCGTCGGCGCCGCCCAGCGGGAACGGCGAGGGCGGGGACAGGATCGCCGGGTCTGCGAATGTGTCCCTGCCCCTTTCTTCCCCGGTGGCGGTGTTATCGCAGCCGCCGGAATCTTTGCCCAGAGAAAAGACTCCTGTTTTCCAGAATGGTCTTGGCGCGCGTCACCGCGTCCATAAGGAAGATGGGTCCTGGGCTCTGGGAAGCTGTAGGACCAGTGCCCCTCAACTACTTACTGCCCCAAGTGACCTTTCTTTCCCAGAGAACTGACCTTGGGACCTCCTCCAGGCCTGGTAATAGTGTTACTGAACACGTCGGATGGACCGGGGACTGCGCTGCCGGATTTGCATACATTTATCGTTTTTTCAGCCCCGAGGGTAGGTATTTTCGACTCCAGGTGACAGTTAATGAGCTCACTGAGATTAAGCAGGTTGTCCTGTCACGCAGTTAATAAATCAGGATTAGAACCCAAAGTTCATACTTCCTTGAATACTAAAACCTACCAGTCAAGTCTTGAGTAGGTCGAGAACCAACGGCTCAGAGAATATAAAAGAAGCACAGCACAGCCGTCCTTCCTGCTAATAAGTATCAAATGCTTTCTCAACAATTAAATAAAAATCCTGATTTGTGCGAATCCTCCCTATATAAAAGTTAGGAAAGCTGTACAATGTTAGGGGCCTGAGTTGGGCCTTTATTGAACACATTAATATAAAAGGAAGCAGATAGTATGTGCATAGTTTCAGTGACTTTCTTCCAACCCCTTCAGAATCCCCATCCCCCATCAATCCGCACCCCACCAGACCCCGCCCCCAAGGATGACCGGAAGCTTTGGATTAGGGGAATAGCAGGGGAATTACCCAGCACGACTTCCCAGCAAGAGAGCCTGGGCTTGCTGACAGTCAGAGAATGTGACCCAGGGTGTGTCTGGGGGGAAGGAGAAAATTCAGATTGGCAACACATGCTGGATGGATGTCCTTAAAACAAAAATATGGTTGGTAACAGGAAATTGAGAAGCATTTTAGCTGAAGTAAGGTACATCAAAAGTAGTTTTTCAGGCAAGGTAGTCTGGCATTGATACTATGAGGGGCAGGCCAGTAGGAAGCTGTTGCATGAAACCTAGCTGTTGCATGAGGCACCAAGAGCTAGGTTTAAAGTACTAGCCATGAGAACTGGAAGAAAAGAGGATTTTGAGGGATGAAACAACAGAATTCAGGGACAGATCTGTCACTAACAAAAGGGCTTGATCTGGTGAGAACAAAATAGCGCTATAAGGAGACAGCATAGTCAGACTACATCGATGTACTTCTTGTTTGTACAGATGATACTAGTTTGAAACTTAAATTGACCCCCAGGACATGGCCTTTTGAACAAGCAATAAAGATTGGGGAGTGGAGAAGTGACAGTAACAGTCAAATAGAAGTGTCTCTCACATCCTATATGTCATCAGCTACCTCCTTCCAGAAGACAGCCCCGACTGTGAGAGTATCTGAGACCAAGGGTTGAGGGGTATGGGAGGTAATGAGAAAAAAGTTTATCTTCTTTGTCTACCATACCCAATAAACAGACCTCTTTCTTTGTAAGTGGCCACTCTAAGCAGGACTCATTCAGTTGGCCCAAGGAGTTACATAGATCACAGTTGACTGGGGCCTGCCCCAAATTCCTCCAGCCAGCTCAGAATGTCATCTGCCAGCCACATCAGTGCTCAGTGATTGTGGATTACCCTTGAATAAACCTCGAAGATTACTTCACCATCATCTTCAGACCCAACACAGTGTAGATCAACATAATGGTTGGAGGAGGCAAAATGTAGGTTGAGGTAAAATCATTTTGAGCCAATTATTAATTGCCTTTATATAATTTATACTGCAATTGCATTATAGTAACAGAGATCCAGCTGCAGTGTCTCAAACATAGACGAGTGTATTCACTCATGTAAAAGAGATCTGTAGTATGTAGGTAGTCCAGGGCTAGGATGACAGTGCCATGAAGTCATCAATGACAGAGAGAGGCTCTTCTGTCCTCAGAGTGTCTCTTGATCCATGATAACTTCTATCACACCAGCTATCTCACCTCCTTTCCATGAACAAGGAAGAACAGAAGGTTGGGGCCTAGCTGTCTCCGTTTTAAGGTTCCTTTGTGGTAGATTCACCCAACAAATTCCCCTCATATAGAAGGGATCTGGAGTCAGGATTGCAGGGTGGGGATGACAGTGCCATGAAGTCATCAAGGAAGGACAGAGGCTCCTCCCAAGGCCTTGCTGGCACCCACTTGCCAGGAGAAGAAGAGTCTACATTCAGGAGGGGTGACCCTTCTCAGCTGGTTCCTGCTTTGGTGTCATTTGGCCCCAGGTACTAGTGACACCAGCTCCAGTCACGGTCAGGGGCTGAGACAGAAGAAGTGTGTTCTGTCTTGGTCTGGCTCCACTTCATTTCAATGGCGCCCACATCTATGAGGGGTTTTGTACATGTGACATGTCTGGTTCAGCTCCACCCCAACTGGCTCTCTGTCGCATCAACCCCTGCACCTGCCCAGGTGTGGCACACCTCTGTGTCCCCCCTGCCCCTTTGCCAGGTGGATGTTCCTTCGATCATCTGTGTAGCCACCAGAGCAACCTATTTCAGGCTTTCTCACCAAGATCAGAAAGACCAGCTGGTGCCTCCACCTTGAAAAAGTGGGCACCGGTGTCCAAGCTCACCCCTACACTCAGGGTGCAGAGATTCTGTGACTCCCTTTTTCCAAGGCATGAGAGGGAGCAAAATGGGAAAGGATCAAGCCTGGCACTCTGTTAAAACCTAAGACAGCTCTTACTTCCCCCCACCTTCTAGGATTCCTGCCGGGAAAGCACAGCCTGCCCGGCACATGAGCCTCTCCACCTCTGAGCCAGACTCTGGGGACTCCATCTTCCCTTCAGAAGCAGTATGACTCCACTAGCTGGAGTTGGAGGGTGGAGGAGAAAGGATTTCAATCGGTGCTCCACCTTCCTGTTCTAGTTTCTTCATTGAACCATAATGTGCCAGCTGCTCTCTGAGTGCTAAGCCTGTTCTGAGTTAGGTATAGAACCAGCCATTGTCCCCATCCTCAAAAGCTTTGTCACCATCCTGGGGAGCCTGTGGCCCTGGAAGAATAGTGGAGTCTTGGAGTGCTGGTGGGAAGGCCAGCTGTGTACAAAACATTGGGGTACTGAGAGGGAAACAGGATAGGGAACCAGATTTTCAACTAGGGGAAGATGAACAGGAAAACAACCACATACATACACACAAAAATAATAATAACAGCTATTATGTATTGAATACCTACCTACGTGCCAGAATCTTTACTAATTGATTTTGTTTCATCCTCACGAATTAAACAAAATAAAGCTTTGGAAATAAATCAAGATTCAGAAAGACTAAGTAATTTTCCCAAGTCCCTGAGTTAGAAACAAATAACAGGAGGATTTAAACCTAGGTCAACTCGATCTCCAGGCCCATGCTCTTCCATTCCATCCTGCTCTTCCAAGCAGGATAAATGCGGGTAGCAGAAACTTGTCAGGGAGCCCCTGATGGTGTAATGGCTTAAGGCTTCGGCACTGGCGCTGTCAGCGCTGCGGCCTGGGTTCGATTCCCAGCCAGGGAGCCACCCACATACCAAAAAGCAAAAAAAAAAAAAAAAAAAAAAAAAAAAAAAAAAAAAAAAAAAAAAAAAAAAAAAAAAAAAAAAAAAAAAAAAAAAAAAAAGCAAAAAAAAGAAACTTGTCAACATACAGTCTACTCCAAGAATTTTCCAGACTAAGAGACATCCTCTGGCTCCACTGTGGAGCACATTGACAGACACCCATAGCCCTCCGATAATCAGGACTGGATCACTTAACAGTTGAGTTTGAGTTGGGTATTTGTTCAAACAGATTTATGCCTAGTTTTACTTATTCACTAGTTACTGAAATTAAGTTGAAAAATGAGTTTGAAAAGGCAAAACAGTTATTTTAATGAAAACTAACTAGAATGCTTGGTAAAAACTCAATAGAAGTGAGCCACTAAAAGTAATTGTGTTCGATTAGATGTGGGCAAGACTAGTATGTGAGATTGGGGAGATCATTCACAGCGAAAGGACTGGCTTGCTTTGCAGATGTCTTCAGGTTCCTACTCCACGGCAGGGAACCGAAAATGGACATCACAGACGATGCATCGTTAGTGGGGTGCTGGTAGCTCCAGTCATTTTCTGCCTCTTTATCCAAAAAGTATTGAATGAATACACATTTGCATGTTTCAAGTTAAAATAAATTCTGGGGTCTGCGGCGTCTCTGGTCTGTCTAAGCCGTCCTTCCCGCTGGGCAGGGGTGCTCAAGTGCAGACTGTGGCTACTCCATCTTTTTGTTTTGGTTTTGGTTTTGGGTTTTTTTTTTGGCTTTTAACCAGCTTTATTAAGGTATAATTGACAAATAAAATTGTAAGATAGTGGCGAAAAAAAACATAAATGTCTGGTCTTTGGATGTAAAGTCTATTTTTGTTAAAATTTGACTTTCCATTGGTCTACTTTTCTTTTAGGTTCAACATAACTTTTTCAAGTCCAAAGGGGAGATTCGGTTTTCTTAGGGTTTCCTGGAGCACAGTATAGCCTCCCGGCCCTTAGCCTGAGCTCCAGGTGAGACATACTCAGTGACAGGATGGTTTCCAAAACCAGGAGACAAAGAGTCCACTTCAAATAACTGCCGGGCAAGACAACAGTAGCCAAGTAAGACCCCCCTCTCACCTGTCCCCCTCTACCAGGAACAGTAACCCCCCACCTCCTCCCTCCTGCCGCTCAGTCCCAGGAGGAAGTCAGAAACCGTGATTTAGCATGCTGATGGAGATAGAGCAGATCAAAGAAGGAATTGGGGAGACCCCGACCAGCTCCCCACTGCTGCCTCCCACCTTGGGCTGCTCGGCTGCTGCAGGCCGGTGCTGGAGTGGGAGAAGCCTCAACTTTAAATCAGTTGTATTACATAGGACTGGGTATTTACGACTGAGCCTGTGCTCTGACTGCAAATGATTACATGACCTTTCTTTCATTACTTAAGAAGTTTTTTTTTAAGGTCATGGGACAAGCATTTTGGTCCAGGGGCAAAGAAAACATAAGCCTATAAGGCCAATGGAATGCCAACAACAGGGAAGTCAGGCCCATGGTCAATGAGTCATTGTCACTCAATGTCCTGTAACACTATGTCCACCAAAAACTTCCCTGATTTCTGCTATTTGGGTGGAATGCCACCAGATTTCCAGCACTAATTTGCATATTTTTCCCCCATGAATCTCATTTCAGTGGGGATTTTAGAGCTTATGCCATGCTCTTGCTAAAGGAAACCTAACCCCAATCGGACCAAATGTGACCTTTAAAATTAGAAAGGAGTACACCGAGTTACATCTTAGAATCTTCTCGACGTTTTATGGCTTCCTGGGTTGTTTTCAACGTTTCTTGAAATTCTTTTAAAAGAGTGTTAAGAGTAACACTAGCTGCTCTGACAGAGAGACTCCTGCTTCTCCCAGGTTTGCAGTCCTGCTGCACGGTCCCTGCCTACCTCTCCATCAGCGGGCAGATAGAAAGAAGAGGGAGACAGGCTGTCTGGGGCCCAGCCTGGAAGTGCCAGCACCCATCTGTTCACATACCAGAGTAAGGGTGAAACCTGAGAAGTTAACGACTTCCTTAGACTTAGGTAGCTTACAGTTTGAGTGCTCTCTAGTTTGCATTCTTAACTGCCTGCTATTCAACTGTTTTCTCTTTGTTTCTGCCCCCCGCCCCCACCTCTGCTGTTTGAACCAATGACTCTGTTTTGTTCCCTTTGTTAAGGCTACACAGAACCTTGTTGATCCAATTAAGCAGTTGGAACTCTAACCCTGAAAGAACAATTCCCAGTCCTCAGGTGCACAGACCCCAGGATCCGTGTGGGCAACTCCCTAGCAGTTCTTGATGATGCATAGAGCACTCCACCGCTGCTGAGGTTAGGACAACACTATTTTAAAAGCAAACCTGGAGAAGCTGGGAGGCAATTTAACCATCTGGAACCTGAAAGCTGGGACTGACTTCCGCTTTCTCTGTTCTTCCCCCTACCTTCCTGCCTACAAAACTTTCCGGCCGCCCTAAGAAGGGGAAGATAGTCTTTGAGATGGGGTCTGCTGTCTTCCCTAAATGCTGGCATTTGGAATACACCTGCTTTTCTTCCCACCAGCCTTGTCTCTCCATCACAGGCTACCGTGGCGGCACAGCAGCTGGACCCCATCCTGAACCCCACAAATGTTCTCAGCCCCGTGACCACATCTGCCTGCGTGTGGAACCAGGTAGTTCACTCACCTCTGTGGCCAAGAAGAAGAGAAAATGGGCTTGGTGAGTATTTAACAAGTCCAGTCACAAAAAATAGACATGTATTCACATTCTATTAACATAACTGGGAATTGTTATAATAAATGTTAAGATGCAAATTAATATTCACAGGATACCAAAAAATGTGGTAATTCTATTAGTCACGTGGGAGAGGAACATTTTTCCTCTGCTCTTCTAGGGTCTTTTGGATGGCCTAATAATTGACAGAAGGCAGATTAACAGGAGAAAAAAAATGTAATTTCATACACACAGGAGCCCAAAACATACGAGACTCAAGGGCAACGTGGGCAGTTCAGGCTTACAAGGTGGGACAATTAATTTCGTGAACGCATCCTAGAACAAGTGCTGCACACCTCACTGCTGAGTCACCTTCTAAGTCCTCCCCTTGGGAAGCTGTGCACCGGCACCAGCGCCTACTCCACCCTTTAATGCAATTTTGGAACTCTCTTTCTGGAATGGCCATCAGAGCTGGGGTCGTACCCAAAATCTGACAATTAAGTTCATGAACTTGTCACTGTGTGCTTACGTTGGCAGCCCTGCACCAACACCTCGGTGAGGTGTCATCACCTTCCCAAGCTAAGCATCGTGTCTGACCCAACGCCACTTACCTGCTGCACCTGTAGGTAGACACAATTAGCAAGCACTAGAAGCAAACAGAATGGGATTTTGAAAAGTTCCGAAAATAAGATTGTCCAAGCCCCTTACATCTTTAATGTAGCTAGGTCTATGTCTTCTAAAGTTTGGTTTTCTAGAAGTGAATAATGGTATTTAAATATATGCTTTATCACAACGCTGAACAATGAGCTGTAATCATACTGCCATGCAAAAACAACGGTAAGCAAAATGTCACAGAGAACAATTATTTTTGGTTCCTAGAAACCAATTCATATCCTAAGACTTCAAATATTCCACTCTCTGTGAATTGCTTTATTATATATTACATATTTATTTTCCTGAGAAAAACCTAGCTTTGTTGGTACTTTTCCATTTGTTTTCATTTGTTTATCATGACTGTGTAAGTGAGAATGTGTTGGGCCATGGGTACCAGGAGTCCTGGTAGGCAGTGGTTTAAAATATAAGGACATTTTTACTTCAGTTCATAAAAAACCCAGTGACACGCGGTGCCTGGGTCAGTTTGGAAGCTTAGCAAGGCCATCCAGGACTTGCCCCCTCTGCTCTGCGGTCTGGCTTGTTTTCCCTCTTGGTGCCTCATGGTCGTGAGACAAGCATCACAGCCTAAGAGACAAGAAGGACGGAAGGGGGGACAAAGCACTTTCTCCTCATGTACATCTCTTATCAGAGAAGAAAATCTTTCAGAATTCCCAGAAGACTGCCTGTGGTCCTGGCCAAAACGGTCAACTGGCCAGTTCTGTCTGGAAGAAGACTGGACCTCCTATTCGGTAAAGACGACCACAGTGCCCGCAATGACCAGGGCTTCTCATCAGAGGCACCCTACCAATCCAGGGGTATACAGCAAGGGCCAAGCAGAGAGGGCACTTTCACTTGTCACACAAATACAGAGGTGCTATTGGCGTTTAGTGGGTTGCTCTAGGAATGCTAAATGTCCTAAAATGCACAGAACACTTTTTGCACACACAAAAAAGGTTCATCCTACCCAAAATACCAAAACAAACACCACTCCTGTTGGAGACATTGGCTTAGACCAGCCACTATTCATCCCCTGGGCTGAAGATACTATGACTCACATCCAAGGAGGGGACCATCAGCAGAAGAGCGTGGCCCCAGCAGTGTGTGCCATGGTACCCTGGTGGAAACTGGAAGGAGGACAGCAATGCTTAGTCATGCTGGCACATGGAATCCTTTGCAGAAAGGGCTTTTATTTGCACTGACTGGGTGACAAGGGGAAAACTACAGAAATCAAGATAGAGCAAATGTCTTTAAGGGCTGCCTTTAGTTTCCTAATCAGGGGACTTCCCACAACTGGACAAGCCTGTTTCCAAGAAATGACTCTGAGTTCCCCACAGCTTTATTAACTCTGTTCCCTGCCACCACCACCAAGGGTTCAGAATCATTAAACCCCAAATGCATAGCTACATTGGAGGAATAAAGTCTCCTTTGTAGACCCCATACTTAGTATAATATGGCAGGTCTTTAGAAAATGTTTCCTGGGTATGTAGCAAATACGTTGATTCAAAACAATACAAGGAGAGACCCACAACAAAAAGGCAGCCCAAGAGGTCCTCTGAAAAACTCTGGAGATGACAACTAATAAAACACCTAGACCTCAACCAAGGGCCCTCTGCACAACGCAGTCACAGCTAAGACACCCACTCACTGCATTAAGGGACCTGCAGGCAGGCAGAGGGTTACACAAAGGAGAAATACAGGGAAGAGCGGGGACACAGGACGCGCGGGTCCCTCCTGAAACTCCACCACTGGGGGAGGGAGGAGGCAGGGGGCGGCGGTAGAGGCTCCGGGCCTCACACGGTTTGCGGGATAGAAGAAAGGGGGTTCACAGTGGGGCATAAGACACTGCCCCCACCTCACTGTTGCCCCAGGAGGTGCAGGCCGGTCCGCAAACCGCAGCAGCCGGACTTCACTCCGGTTCCCAGAGGAGGGGGAGGGGCTGGGCCGTGAGGAGCCAAAGCACTAACGCTCTGGGCGGGAAGGAGATGGAGAAAGGGGGCTTCATGCGTGTTTCTTGTCCCACAGCCAGGATGATCTGAGAGACCAGCAAACAGGAGTGTCCCCAAGGCTCAGGGTAGGGTCCATGTAGGCAAACCCAGAATAGAAGGTGCAATCACGCCCAAACTCCCTGCATGAGCCCCGGAGCCACAGTTAGAGAACAAAGCTGCAAACGG
>PVJL010008318.1:0-67949 GCA_004026885.1 Lyroderma lyra
GTGTGCATGATGTAAAGATGTTGGCTCTCATGTGCATTCAGGCAGGCTCATATGATGATATAATTAGGTACATTCTATAAAAGCTCTTAAAATATCACAGTTGTAGATTTTGTACGGTCCTCTTCCAGTGGGCATAGGACCTTTGTATGGTATTGTATATTTCCAGGTAATCATATCAACAACTTTGTGTTTAGAAAAATGTCAGCTTCCTGTTTGATAGAACCTTTATAATTTCCTTGGCTGGAAATCTTCATTTTGCAGCTCTGTAGGGACAGCTAGTCTTATTTGCCTGTTTGCTTGGTTTTAACTAAAAGGTGTGGTTCACTTCTTGGCAGCAAAGTTTGGGACAATTTCTTTATTCTTTCTTTATTTTTTTGTATTTGTCCTATGTCATCTGCATGTTAAATAGACTGTGGGAAGCCATGGATGGTATGTATGGGTGAGGCAGGAATGTCAGAGTTGTTTTCCACCTGGTAGTTTTACCAATCTACTCTTTCTTTGATGGATTAATGTCATCTTCTCTGCATGTTAGGGCACAACAGTGGTGGAACTTTTGGAAATGAGAGAGCAGAGTCAGAGTAGCTATTAGCTTCTTCTTTTCCCTTCTATTCAGTTCTACCAGAGAAAAAGTGCTCACCCTTCGACTGTTGGCCAAATAGCAATAGTAGAAAAGGAAAAGGAAGCACAGACAGATGTCCCAGAGGCTGTATGGTAATACTGCACAAAGCATCTAGCATGAACTATACAGAAAATCCAAGAAAACAAATGAACCAAACCAAGAATTTTTCATCTTAAAATGATCTTACCAATTGGGTTACATGTTTGTGTTTCCTTAGTGTTTTATATATTGGTTTGTTATGATTTCAAATCCACTTGTTTATGACTTAAGTAAAGTTGTTTTTTTGGAAGGGTCAATTTGTTTACATTGGGAAGGCCATCTCAGGATGATGTCATCAAAATTGTTGCGCTGAGTGCCAATCAATATGAACATATGAAAGAATGACTGTGACATAATGGACATTTAAACTTTAAATACCAAGGGTGTGTGAGGACTTACTGAGAGTGTTCGGTCCAGGCAAGGCTACTCTTTGCTGATATAAATAGCTCTCCAAAAACCTTGAGACATTAGCTCCGGCTGTGGCAAGGCTTTCTTGGCCACCATGGTTTAAAGCTGTGCAGCGGTCCCTCAAAGACATCTTGCTCACCTACACCAGTGCCTCCATTCTGCTGGCACTGTACCCTAGCAACAAGGGATTTTCCATAGCACTGGGAGCTGGACATCAGCTTTTGGTTGGCTAAGTCAACTCTTCTAAGAACCCACTCGTAGGAAAACATACTTCAACTCAATTTGAATTTTATGTTTTTTACCACCCCTTTGCCTGGAACAATAATGTAATCTATCATTGGTTGGAGTATGCTATTAATATGTCTTCATTGGCTTATTAAAAGACATTATCCTTATCCTAATATGGTTGGCTTGTGAAATATTCTTACTATAAATTATAATTCCTGCAGTGAACTAGTGTTAAATTATTGGCAAAGACAATCACAGTCTCTGAGCATGATTTTTTCGTGAACAAAAAATTAGGAGGTGCATTTGCTTTTTTACTCAGAGTCAGTTTGGAATTTCTATGAATGTTGTGTTGGAAATGTAGAAAGTATTCTAGAAACTATAATTCCTCTGCCCTCTGTCCTCCGTGCAGGAGTGTATGACTTTTGTTTTATTTTCTTTACTTAACAGTAGAAGCAAATGAAAGGAAGCTGAGACATAACTAACAATAGTCTTTGTGTCTATGGAAAACCCTAGCATGAGATAAGGAAGACAATGATGCCTTCGCTAAGGAAAGAAATGGACTGCAACTAAGGTGAGGAATTAGAATTAGGTTTTAAAAAGTCCTTTCTGTTTGAGTCCATCCACTACAGTTGCTGGGTTTTACAAAACATATTTTTCTGGAGGCTTGTTGTCTTGTTTCGAGCACTGGTGAGATTATAGTTGCTTGGGCAAAGGACAGATGCCCACCCATGTGGATTGACTTACAGAATATAGAATTTTTGGCATTCAAATGTGTTATTTCGTGGGTCAGAAACTAAGTCTGATTTCCCCTAAAGTACAAGAATCCCCGTTGAAGCACCAGTACTGACAAAGGTGTTTTCTGTTCAACCAACTATGGGTGGTTCTCTGAAGCAAGAGATCAAGCTTAAGAATTCTGGACCAGAAAAGGAGTGTACCTGGGCAAAATGAGAAATTTTATTTATTATATCAAAAAGGAAATTACTTTGGTATTTCTTCAAAAGGTGTATGCCATGGATGTTTCTTACTTTCTCTTTCTTTTTTGTTTATTTACCAAGTGGCACGTGGTTATCTTTGTTTCCCCTTCTGTTTATAATTACTACCATTTTTTTGCATTAAATTTGCCTCTAGGTTATAAAGTGTAAGTGATTGCCTGTTGCTTTGGAAACCTCTTATTGTTCAGAATGGCACCAAGTCACTCTTGTGTGTTATTAAAGCTGTGACAAAGACATTTGTGTTTTATCACTTCTGATGAATGTTGCATTGCCTTGAGATCCATTCTAATTCTGGAAATTGGCTGTTCACCCAAGAAAGGCACATGACATCTTTCTGAATCCAAACAAGAAGGGCAAGTTTTGTTCCATGAGAGAGGAAATCTGCTCAGTCCCGCTTCCTCAAAGGTCCACTAGTCATCTCGGGAATAAAGAGGTATGTTCTTCTCCTTTTCTTTTTAAAAATCTCTTTTAAAAAAAGCAATGCGTACTTCCACCTTACACTCTGATTATTTGAGGGGCTTGGCTTTAAAATAATGAAACCCTAGAACATTAGAACCACCTAGAACATTAGAACCACCTAGAACATTAGAACCAAAAGGCTTTATAGGACCCACTAGGTCCAGTCTTTTCATTTTACAGATAAAAAATACAAGGCCCAGAAAACTAAGGTGACTTACCCAAGGTCATGGAGCTATTTAATGAAAGAAACAAGACTTGAAATCTGTTTCTTGTCTTCTTCATTGCCATTTTTTATTCACATCATTTTTTTTAAAATCACATTCTTTTTATACCAGAGGTTCTAGAGAGTAGGAAAAATACTGTTATCATTACACAGAAGCAAAAGAAATATTGTGAAGTCAAGAGGTTCAAGGTCAAAATCAACAAATACTCAGTAGCAGAACCCGTGAATAGTAATGTATATACAATCAGAAACCTGCCTGAAAATCATCATCAACACATTTGGGCTGCAAATGTGGGTTTTTAGGATTGCCACAGATTGAGACAATTACTGTATTCTCCCCTACACTGTGACTTTGGCCCTAGAGCGCTATTGTAAACTGAGCTATGCAAATCCTACATCAAATAGAAAATGGCAGTGGGCATGCATTTTCTGCTCGTCTCTACAAGTCCTCCAAGTACCTGATCATCACCTACAATTGCAAAGATTACTCATATCCTCTTCTCTATCTTTTCTGAACTGTCTGTCTACTTACTGCTCTAATTTTACAGCCTTTACTTGTCAGCTCTGATAAAACAAGAGAGAAGTAAACCCAGGATCTGCTTGTTTGGAACGGTGGCTCTCCTGTGTTCAGACGGCCATTATAAATGCAAAGCATGAACATGAAGGAGAAGGAGAAGATTACTTTGGAAAGGGGATCATTTGTGATGTTCAGACCTAAGAACTTACAAATTGCTTGGTGTTTCACTTGAACATGAAGCTATTTGTGCATGTGTTGGCTTTGTCTGACTTTGTGTCTCAAATAACTCCCTTAGAATGACCTCTGCTTTTAGTGCTGAGCCTACAGTGCTATGTGGGCTGCTGCAGAGGCCGGCGGCGTGTGTGCTTTAGCACCACCTGGAAGGCAGGACCATATGGCGAAGGTTCTCACACTGGCGTATTTCTCAAGCTTCTAACTCACTCTTGTTGCTCCTACTTTTAGTTAATACGTGTTGATGACATAAGGCCAATGTTGAAATTGTGACAGACACTAGCTTATTTTAATTAGTTATGCGAGGGCTGTCTGGAAAGTATCCAGCCATGTAATATGAAAAAGAGAGGCATTTAGGGCTGAATTTTTTCTGGACAGCCCTCGTATATTAATAATACTTGTTGAGTTGCCTACAATAAGCCAGGTATTTCACAGAGCTTCCTTCCTTCTTTCCTTCCTTCCTTGCTGCCTTCCTCCCTTCCTTTTTTTTAAAATTAAAAGCTGGAGTACGTTATTGCTCCACTTAAATGAGGCTCAGAAAGATGACTTGGCCACGTTCCCCTGGACGGAGTTAGATCAAATATAATGTCCATTGATCCAGTTAACCTCGGTAATTATTAATAGGTCTTCATTTTAATCTCTATACCAGGTTGGGTTAATACACAGGGTCTGGCACAAATAATACCCTGTTTTATGAGCTGGTAACCTATATCAAATTTTTTATTACAAAATCATAAGCATCTATTAATAATTCTGTAACATAACATTATCACACTCAGGCACACTTTAGGTGATATTTTAGGTGAAATGTTCAAATTGCTGTCCATCTCATGTGAGACGTTCACGAACAGGGTCCGGTGTTACTTCTGCAGGACCCTGTATTATACCATCACCGTGAATTAATCTGAAGCAAAATTGTGAAGGGGGAGGCGGATTTGCATTTGCGCCTTTCTTGCATCACCTGTCAAACCACCTCCATTCCTCCCTCTTAGGAACATAATTTTCCATTCCTCATGTCCTTTAACCTCTGTTATTCTCACTTATTTTGTCTTAGCTGTTTATCAGCTAGTTGCTATTAAATGTTGGTGCGGTTATATATTCCTTTTGGCCTTCTCCATCCACAAACCAGCCAAAGCCCTGAAGCATTTTGCTTCACAAATCATAGTCTAGCCACTGCCTCCACCTTGGCAGAACAATATGAAAGGTTCTGGTCTGAAGCAGTTATTAAGATTATCTCTTGTCATTGTGTCATTATATAAATTCTCCTCTGTGCTTCCACAGAACTTCGTATATGGCTTTTCCTCTATGATTTATAATGTTGTACAGTAATCATTTGCTTGTATTTCTTTCTTCCTTACAATATTACGAAATTGTGAGCCAAGATAGTATTTTGCTAATGCATTCTCAGTCTCTAGTATTGTGCCTGCAATAAACTAAGCTATGAAAACTTCACAGATAAATAGAGGAATCTAAGTTTTCCTGCTGATTCTCCTCGCTCTCTCTCTCAATATCTGTAACTTTCTGATTAATGACTCTTTTCTAGGACTTCGGTCATCAACTTTGTTTTCACTCCCCAACTTCTGAGGGTTCCCCGATTTCCTATCACATGCTAAGTTTTCTGTTATATGTATTTCCTAGTATTTATATTGTTAGGATGTTTGTCTTGCTTCCTAGCTTTGAATCGACCGTGTAACCTGACTTTGCAGGAGTTATACCCAGACTGTTGAGATAAGCACAGCTTGTCTGTTTGACCTGCTATGACTCCTGATATCTGTTCAAACTCTAATCACCTCTTTTTATTTTTTTTTTCTGTTTGCAAGATCTGATCTCAGAGTTAGAAGACATGGGTTTGAATCCTAACTGTGCATCTACATGACCTGTATGTAACTTGGCCTCTTTGAACTCACATTCCACATCTGTGAAAAATAGGTACTAACAATGCCCTTTTCTCAAGAATGAATGACCTCATATATGTAGAACTTTGCACATTAGCACTGAGCTGCTTCTGCTACATTCAGAATTAGTGGGCTATCACTGCTTTACCCCAGTCACCAGTCAAAAGGGGATTCTAAAACACAGAAAATCCTCCTCAAACTGTAATAACAAACTCTCCTAAAACAAGGGGTGGAAACACTAGGACTTGGCGTGTCACCTTGGGGAGAGAGCCAACTCTGGACGAGATCATCTTTGGAACCAGTGGGAACTGCTGTTTTATTGTTTGCTAAATTTAGACATGTGAGACACATTGAATTAAAGTTTAAATGTTCTTTAAACTTAGGGTTTGGAAATGATTTTAAAGTTGGTTTCTCAGAATATTAAGCACTTATGGATGTTTAAGCCTGATGATATATATGTTACAACAAATAATGAGTACAAAAAGAAGACAAACTATAGGCTGTCTCACACAAATAGCCTATTTAAAACAGGTTTAAAAAAAGTCATGAGGACTTCATGAAAAGTCAGACACAGCAGTGTATCTTGGTATTAACATTTCAGATAAACAGGTCTAAAAGACTTAGAGAATTCTATCAAATGGAAAACAGAATCTTTTTCAAATTTATTTATTTCACATTCAAAATACTCCAACCATGTTTCCATTTTGTAAAATAGAGATCTCGCCTCTTTGATTTGTTTCTATAAAAGAAGAATATTATTCATAAGAATATTCTTTTTTACTTTGTATGAGGATATAAAATGTGGGCAAGGGAGTTGCTTACGGAAAATATTAAACGATCAAAAAAGTCTGACACTACCAAATAGAATTAAAGATACTAAGATGCTGTATTGATAGTAATTTAAAGAATTAGAATTTTCTTCTATAATTTATGTGATTTAAAACTCCTTTAAGTGTTGGTCTTTGGTCAAAAAAATGCATTTGAAATGAACTCTAAGCTAAAGTGGTTTAAAAGGTTTTGAAATCTGGGAACTGATAGTGGTTCTGTTATAAATACCTCTTGCGGTATAGATGTGAATAATACATTTTGCTCTGCTGCTCTATTTCATAAATCAGAATCCCTCCTCATCGTGTAATAGCACATTGCTCCAAGATGGCTAAGTAATAGTTGAAAACCTCTGAAGAGCTTGTGTCATGTTTGGAACGTGCCCCACTGAAGATTTGTAGAGTTTTGGAAGAGCCCATACTCTGTTCCAAATGGTCAAAGGCAGTTAGAGAACCACCAAGCTGACTATAGTACATGTGACTTTGAGGATGCTTCTAATATTTATATTTAACCCATGCTTCAGCTAGTGCCCATGCTACTCATATCCTTTGAGCAAGCAGTAAACCAGTTAAGCATGATTGATGGAGAAGAACTACACAAATTAGGAGGCCTATACAGAAAAACGTAATAATGCAGTTAGAAGTTGGCAGACTTCTTCTATAGAGGGCTAGATAATAAATATTTTTGACTTTAAAGGTCATATGATCCCTGTTGCCACTATTCAATTTTGCTGTTGTAGTGTGAGAACAGACACATAGTCCTTAAACAAATAAGCATATCTGTGTTCCAATAAAACTTGGTGAAAAGGAGCAATTAGGCAGATTTTGACTGCAGGTTATAATTTGCTCATACCTGTTCCAAGCAGTAGCTTTGTCATTGCTTAAAGTTTTTTAAGTCGTCTCCATGGAGAGGATTCAGACCAACATAGGAGATCATAGAGATGTTAATAATCATTGAAACTCAAGATAAGGGCTCAGACATATTGCCGTAGCTGAAAAAGCTACTCGGGGAGAAAGAAGTGATTTCCTTTCTAATCCGAAGGGCTTTATTCAGAGCGAGTAAACAGCTGAGATGAGAAATTAAACTACAAAGACAATGTGACCCTTTCCTTCTTGGATGAATCTCAAAGCTCACCCCTCTGAATGTAATTACTGAAGAGTTGACTGTATATGGACAGATTGTCATGAACTAAACAGAGACTAGAATCTAAATCCAGGAAAAATGTAGTCAGATTCCAGGATTCAGGCGTCACAATGCAGAGTAGCTGATGACTCACACTGCTGGTCTCCCCTCCTTTTCCTATGGCTTAAATGTAACTATTTTCCTACTTGTTTCCACATGTAGGAAAATGAGAATGGGGGACAGGGACTAAAACTAGTAATTACAGATGACTGTGGAAGAATAGAATATGGAGTGGCAGACATGAAAAGAAAAGGAAGGTGTGATAAGGAAGTAGACAATTTGATACAAATTGGCTCTAAGCAAAAATTCGAAATTTTTGCTTAGGGATGTCCAGACAAAATCCAGCCACAGACATCTCTGTTTCTCATAGGACATGACTGGCTACTTTCCGGACAGCCCTCATTTACAGAATTACCTCTGGCACCATCGCTGCTGCCTCCTCTCACTCTACCCCAGCCCTTTCAGCATCCAGGGTGTTCTTGCCACTTGGTGGACCCCCAAGCTTTCTGCCTGCATTGGACACAGTTTGCATCTCCAGGCTTCTTTTCTCTTTCTTCTCACTGAAATCTTCAGGTCATCTCAGAAAGCTTCTGGGAGGAAGGGCACTTTGGTTGAACAAATTTTTGTACTAATGTGAGAGAATCATTGATAACCCCACATCTATTCATAATTTATAACATTCAGGGAGGGTAGAGAGTTCATTCTAAGCAGAGAGAAATTCCCTGGTATCCCTATATGATACCAAATGAGCCATAACCTACTCAGCTTTTTAGTCAGTATAGACCTCTGTTGGTGACAAGAACAAAACACAAGTTGTGCAACTATTGTAATCTGACAGTCAGCTGATACGCAAGATTTTGAAGATCACTCTTCCTTTTCATATCCAAAGAAGGTGATTTGAGACTCTACCCCATGTCAGGATGAAAATATCCTTTATATTCCCATGGATTTCAAGGGGATAGGAATCTCCTGACTGGCCTTTACAGTGATTTGCTTCTTCAACATCACTTGCCGTACCTGGAGATTTCTCTTCTCTGACTGGCCCACTCTCCATCATGTGGATGTCACACTGATTTCCTCATTCCCTCATAAATAACCACAGTAATGGTCTTGTGTATGACAGACCTTTTCCAAAATTTGAAGTCATGGGCAATTATAAATACAGTACCAAGTGGAATTTAATATTAGATATTACACTCTCAAAAATTCATCCATTACTTTTGAAAATAGAATGTTAGCTTCCCCTCTTCCTAGGGCCCCTTACCTTGGGACTAGGGTTCTCTCTTCCTTCTTTCCTAGCTCATTCTCGTATTTTCCATTATTTATTTAATCCTATGCCCTTTAGCCTCTCCTTCCATAATATTTTTCTTTGCATAACAATCACATTTTTGGTTTTTAAAATTCTCTTCTAAAAGTTGGGTGCGGTGGGGGGGGTGGGGGTTGTTCGCACTCACACACAAAAAGATCACGGAAGTAATTTCTTAAACATAAAATCTTCTCCCAAACGTGAATTATATTATTATTCTAGATTGAAAAAGTAGATGCAGTCAGTTTTTGTATTGTAATAACAGCAATTTTTCCTTCTCCTGCTGTATTTAATTATTGACTATCTAGTCATCTCCTAATTGCAAATGCAATCACCTTTTTTCAGTTCTGCTGCTTGAAATTGCTAGCATATTGAGCATTGAACTCTTTTCTACTCTCTTCTTCTTGAAGTTGTTTTTCATATTTTGGCTTTCATGACCTTGTACTTGCTT
This sequence comes from Lyroderma lyra, assembly GCA_004026885.1. Classification (NCBI taxonomy): domain Eukaryota; kingdom Metazoa; phylum Chordata; class Mammalia; order Chiroptera; family Megadermatidae; genus Lyroderma; species Lyroderma lyra. The sequence goes on from PVJL010008318.1 coordinate 9,376, forward strand.
GATTATTTTAGCTCATTGAGAATTTCTTTTCCATTTTATCCCTTGGCTCTTCTTTCTGGTAACAAAGCCCAAGGGTTACAGTTTAAAATATGAGCTGCAGTTTGGGAGTATTAGGTAAGTTCATGGTAGGAGTGAGAGAGAGAGACCCAGAAGCCAACTGTCAAAGGTATCCAATTTATCTATTCATATCTGACCACACCCACATTAATTAAAAATACACAGTTAAGTGTACAGGCATACTTCAGAGATATTGTGGTTCTAATTCTAGACCACTGCAATAAAGCAGATATTACCATAAAGTGAGTCACACAAATTTTTTGGTTTCCCAGTATATGTATAAGTTATGTTTACACTGTGCTACCGTCTATTAAATGTGCAATAGCATTATGCCTTAAAAAATGTCTTTACCTTAATTAAAAAGTACTATATTGCTAAAATGCACTGACCATTATCTGAACCTTCAATGAGTCATCATCTTTTTGCAGGTGGAAGTTCTTGCCTGGATGTTGATGAGAAAACAGTATCTGTGAAGCAATAAAATGAAGCACAGTCAAGCAAGGTAAGCCTGTGTATTCAGCTGTCAGTTTTGCTTTAAAATAATAGGCTCTAGTAACCCCTTTCATGATTTATCTCCTCATTGCTTGCCTACTTGCCAGTGGTATAAGGCATCCAAGCTGGAAATATTGCATCATCATTGCAACATTTGTCTCCCTTGTCCTTGAGATTTAGATGACAATGAAGCCCGTATCCCATTTTAACCCCCAGCACCTCTGACTTCTATTTTGTTTGTAGTTCCATTTCCAGCACCCTAGTCCTGTCCTGTGTTACCCTCAACTTTTCCAGTTACCCACAGAGACACAAAATAAAATATCTTCTACTCTCCCAATAGTGAATGAATAGAACAAATCCTTAAAACTCACTGAGCATAGTGTTGTTTCACTACAGAATAACAATATCATGCAAGTAATTTAACTGATGCAATTAAATCTGTTAAGGGTTCTTAGTGCAGTAAAGCAGAATTGATCTGAACTCCTCTCCCAACTAATTGGTGGGCTGTGCCGTGGCTGGGCTTTAGGAAGCTGGGTCTAGTATAGATGTGGACAGGGTTGCCTCTCAGCTGCCAGACATGGAACAAACTGGAAACAATGCAGCCTGTCCCGTGTTCAGCAGGAGGGTGTGGCGGCAGACGGCCCACTGCTTATAGTAACACACAGCCCATGTGCACAACATGCTTTGGTAGCAAGGGACAGAAATTCAAGTCACTTTAAAGAAAATGGGGGATGATTATAATAACACACGTGGCCTGGGACAGAAGTTAGAAAGTCACGAGATTATTTGGCAGTTTTAGGTTCTTAGTATTGGGACATCATTTCACTCACTGTTTATTATATTATTAATTTATAAACACTTCTTAGATCATTCACTGTAAGTCAATGATAATGAGACAATAAATAAGGTAGTCAAGGCCTCTTCTCTCATGGAATTGATATTCTGGTGGGAGGAAAGTGGTAATAAAATAGGAAATAACCTAATATCAGAGAATGGGTGTACAATAAAGGAATGAAAGAAGCCAATGAGGTAGAGAATGACCAGAAGGTGCTTAATACAGATTGGATGGTTAGGGGGAAAGTACCATTTAAACTGAGTCCTGAATAATGAGAACAAGGAGCCAACCATGTAAGGAGTTTACTTTAGGTAGAAATGCTAGGAAGCACAGTGGTCCAAGACAAGAACAAAAATGACAATAACAAAAATGAAATAAAAAATGGCAGTACGATTGGAGCATAGAAAATAAAAGAGTAGAAAGAGATGAGATGTGAGAGACACACACATTTCAGATGCATTGGAGCCTTTTGGCAGGAGAATAATGTGTGACTTCAACATTAAATGGGAAACTGCTGATGGGTTGTAAGTGAAGGAGTGACCTTCTAATTCTTTTGTCTCCCTTTTTGATAGCAATTCTACTCCTTGCTGCTCATCTTCCTTGTTTCTCTCTTCTTTGAAAATGGTTATATTGTGATCTCAAAATTTCAGAGAAAATCGAGTAGTTGACTAAATAATTAGTTACCCTTAATCAGGCTACCTCATGAGTTGCTGGATGAACCGTGGTTAGGCCACTCTTTGGTCGGCTATCAAGTTTTGGTACAATCAGTGACTATATCTGTACAGAGGAACACCCAGTTGCTTCTATGAGCTGCTAGCTCAGGAGAGACAAATTTCAGTTGGCGTGGATGGAATGTCAGAAATGGGAGGCTGATTTGGCAAATTCATGCCTTCTTCTGTATGCTTCAAATTAAACTGCAAACTTGGAAGTAATTGAAGTAAAATGTATTAATATTACTATGTATTACATCATTATAACATTTAAAAGTATATAATTAATATAGCATGTGTTATAATTATATAAAAATTATATATCAATTATTTTATGTATAGTATAATTATAGTATATGAAAGCATTTACTTTCATAGTCTACAGAATATTTTTGTTAGAAAATAAGGATGATGGGTTATGTTAAATCAGACCTAGTTTTCTTGGCCCTAGAGGCATGTGCAGCAATATGGCTAAAAGAGATTAGCACATGGTTTGTGGTCCTTGTGCATCTTCTTGGCAGCTCTGCAGATAATCTGCCTGTATACATCTGGTGTATTGCTGTGAAATGTTGCATTCATAGCCTCTAAAACACCTGTTACTTGTTACTTTCTTTGCTGAGAAAAAAAGTGTTTAAATTTTATCTTGCCCACCTATTTTTGAGGTGTCTTAGACATCCTGGCTTAATAGACTCAATTACTGGTTAATCTAACAACCACTGAATAAAAAAACATCCTAAGCTAGATAGCTGCAAAGCCCAGAGTAGAAACTGGGTATTCCATTTTCTAATTCGATGATTTTTATAATTGTGTCTGGAGATGAGGAGGTGAGTGGGGGAAAATACAATAATGCAACATATGGAAAAACTGAAATATAAAAATTGACTTTGGTTGGGGAGAGGCAGTGGTGAGGATAATTAAAGGAAAAATAGCACATTGAGAAAAAGAGACAATGGGATGGAAAATGAAAATTTTGAGTATAATAAAAAGGAAGAATCTAATGTAGGAAAGCAGACAATGTGATTCATAAACCATTTTGAAATCAGTGAAATCCCTTTAGGTCTTAAGACAATTATTTCATACAGCAATATTTTAACTAGTTTGGTTTCTTTGAAGGGCTTTTATCATGAAACTGTGAAGTAATCAAAGATTTTCTTGACTGTGGTTCCATATCTGACTTACATGGCAAGGTTTGACTCATTTATAATTGCTGGAGTTTCCCAAAAATGGTGGATATAGAGTACAACAAGCTTACTGACCAGGACAGCTATACCCCATGAGCCAGCAGCTGTGTCCACCCTGTGGGATGATCAGAGTTTAGCACAGGCCTGCAGGTTTCTCTTTTTTCTTTTTTACTGTATGCTATCTTCCCATAGGGCTTCACTCTGGGGACAAAAGAGGTAAAATTCTTATGGTGCTTATTCTCTATAAAAAAAGATCTGTTGTTTTATGGGCAAGATATATTGCTTAAGGCAGGCATTGACAAATTTTTTCTGAAAAGGGCCAGATAGTAAATATTTTAGGTTTTGCAGACCATACCTACAGTTGTGGGCCTACATACATTTGCAACTACTCAACTTTGCTGGTGCAGTGCAAAAGGCACAAAAATATTTACAATACAAAAATGAATGGGTATAGCTGTGTTCCAACACATTTTACTTACAAAAATAGTTCCTACCCATTTGAAATTATCAAGTCAGAAAAGCAAAAAGAAAACACAATGAAGAAAAGTGAGTAGATCCTAAAGGACTTCGAAGATACAATCAAGTGGATCAACACGCATGTAATAAGAGTTCCAGAAGGAGAAGAGAGAAAAGGGAACAGATAGCTTATTTGAAGAAATAATGGCCACAAACTTCCCAAATTTGTGGAAAGAAATGGACGTGCAAATGCAAGTTCAATGAACTTTCAACTACAAAAAACTCAAAGAGATTCATACCAAGATACATTACAATCAAACTCTCAAAGGTCAGAGGTCATTTGGAAAGAAAATTTTAAAAGCATCAAAAGAAAATCGACTAATCATGTACAAGAAAGATCTTATAAGATTACGATCAGATTTCTCAGCAGAAATTTTGCAGTCCAGAGGAGGGTGAAATGATATATTCAATGTACTGAAAGAGAAAAACTGTCATCCAAGAATGCTGTATCTGACGAAGTTGTCTTTCCAAAATAAAGAAAAGTTGTAGAAAAACAAAAGTGGAAGGCATTCATCACTAATATAAATGCTAAATAGAGTCTTTCAACTTGAAATGAAAGGATGCTAGATAGCAACAGAAAATCATACAAAAATGTAAAGGTAAATATATGAAAAAATATAGAATCCTGTAATATTGTAATGGTGTATAAGTCACTTTTAATTAGTGTATAAATTTGAAAGACAAATCATAAAAAATAACTATATATCTATGTTAATAGATGCACTATATTAATGGAGGGACAGAGATATAAAGGCCTAGAGTATTTGTACATGATTAAAGGTAAGGCGTTATCAGTTTAAAGTATACCGTTATAACCTTATGATGTTATGTAGTTCTTACGGTAACCACAAAAAATACCAGTAGAAAACACACAAAAGGAAATGAGAGTCGAGGAATGGAATCAAAGTATCTCACTACAACAAACAAACAAAAAAACAAACAAATAAATAAATGGAAGGAAGTCAGAGAGAAATGAAACAAAATAGCTACATGACATGCAAAAAAGAGAAAATTGACAATAATAAGTTTTTCTAATAGTAATCACATTAAATGTAAACAGATTAAACTCCCTAATGAATAGCTAGACTTGCTTAATGAATTTAAGAAAAACTAAAACAAGGTCTATCTACATGCTATCTATAAGAAGCTTACTTCAACTTCAGGGATACATGAGAGAAGCATGGGAGAAGATATTCTATGCATATGTCAACTAAAAGAAAGCAGAGATGGCAATACTATTATCAGAATACATAGACTTCATGTCAAAAACTGTCACAAGAAACAAGGAAAATATACGAGGGTTGTCCAGACAGTATCCAGTCATGTGGTATGAAAAATAGAGGCATTTATGGCTGAATTTTTTCTGGATAGCTCTCATATATAGGAGCAAGCTTAAGCAAGGAGGGAAAAGACTTGTATACGGAAAACACCAAAATATTGCTGAAAGAAATTAAAGAAGATAGAAATAAATGGGAAGACATCTGTACATTTGTAGTTACCACAGAAATAGCATTGAACATAGTAATCAGAGAAAGGAGTCGAAAGTAATAGTATAAATACTATTTAAAAGAGGCACATAAAAGAAGATGCTAATTTTAAAATGGGATAAAACTGAACTGTCAGAGAGGCTGGGTTTCATTCTTCTGGGACCTCAATGTGAAAATGATACATTTCTTATTTCTAACTTCTCTACAGTTACTTTCAGTTACCTTGGAGAGTGTCAGAGGGTGCCAAAAAAAGTGTACACATTTTAAGAAAGGAAAAAACTATATTAAAATTGTAATATTCAAATATTCAATTGTAATATTCAAATATCAGTAACAAAAGGTAAATATAAGTCAGTTTGACTTCTGGAATTACAAAAGGTGCTCAAAGTGGTTACTATCAGCATTCAGACACTTCTGATTATGGCAAACTACTGTTATTGCTGCATATGCCATTTCAATTTCTTCCCAAAGTACTGTCAGTGTAGCCAGTTTTCTATAGTACACCACATCCTTTAAGGTCCTGTACTGGTAGAAGTCAAGGTGTGTTAAGTCAGGAGAACATGGGGGAAACTCAATGTTTTTGAATTTCAAATACCACTTCAAAATGGTCTTGTGTTCCTCGAACAACAACTATGCTTCTGCCATTTTCTCTGACTGTCCTGCCTGTCACATGGTGACGCTAGCATTCATTTGATTAATGCCATCTTTTGAGAAAATGTCATACTACACACTGCTACCGTAGTTCAATCCAACTTCAAAAAGTAAAACAGAGATAATGTCTCTTAAAACGTGTATACAGTTTTTGGCACCCCCGGTGTATATTTATACTGCATTGTACTCATTTGCTTAATGCATTATAAATGCATAGATGTATATCTATGTCTATATTCTCCCAATATCATAGTAGCATGTTACTTCTAACTGCAGATTGCTTCTGACTGTTAGGTCAAAGTGGGTATCTGGAAATTTAGAGGAGAAAAAGTTGTTGCTTTGGCAATGTATAACCCCAGTTTTCTCTCATTTCCCCCAAATTCAGCCCTTGATACAGTCTAGTCCATGGATAGGACCCTATCATCTATCAGATTCTTCTTTTCCATAGACAGCGCCCCCTAGGATGGGAAAGGAACAGGCTTCACGGAACCCTATGATGTCTGTGCTTGTGGCAGGCTTGCTGTCTTGCACATTTTCATAAATGAAGACGTACACAGTACATACTATGAATGTTATTTGAAATATCATATGTACCTCCTCAAGTATTTCTTGGAAATAAATTTTTGAAAGTGAAATTTTTGTGTGTATTGCCAGCTTTGCCAGAAAAGTTGTACTGATAGAGACCTCCCTCAGTATAGGCGAGTGGCTCCTTCCCCAAAATGTTCCCTTTGTTCCCATCACACAATTCATCCAGACTAGTTAGTTTTGAAGCAATGGTACAGTTCCCTGATGAAACCACACGCTTGGTGCTTTATGATGCCTGTAAGTAGATGCACTGAAACTTCTGCAGCAGAAGCAGAGGGGCAATTTATGAAACGATGCTCCAGTGGCCTCGAAGTGTTCTTCTGCTTTCACAAACTGCCCTAATGAATCAGAGGGGAAATTTATTAAATATGCCCTTTTATGAAGAAAGCATCTCAGAGAGCTTGAGTAGATAGAGAGCACAGCTTTAAAAAATCCCATGAAAGCTGTTGTCTTCAAAAATACCATGGAATTTATTTTACAGTTCATTGAGACATTCAGGCAATATCTACTGAGCACCACATTGCCAGAAATTGGATTATAGGGAAGAATACAAACAAACAAACAAAAATACTTGATATGTAGTTTAGGATATCACAGTTTAATGGGGCAACAGATACGTGAAGGGCAGTAACCGGATGAGGGTCAGGAACTGGCAGCAGAATCCTGCCCCTGCCGTACAGTGTGCTCTCATTCACATGCATCCTAATGGAAATGTGCTCTGTCTGCTTGTGAGCACAGAAAGACAAGGAAACAGCAAGTCCCTTATTACTGCTTATCTCTCCCATTACCATCTATTGGGGTGATTGAATATAGTTAGTCATTAATGTTTTTTTTCTATTTAGAAATGGTGTGTATGGATACATACCTCAAATTAGCCTACCGTGTCAAATATTTCTACAGATCCATGAAACATGACCAACTAGCAGAGTGAGGACAATCACAAAATCCCTAATAAGAGCAAAGAATGAGGAGAATTCTGTCTTTAGCCAAAAAGCCCATTTGCCTTTTGCTACTCACATCTTTTTGAAAATCAGTGCCATAGTTTTTAGGGGTTTGAATCCATGTTTACTGATTTTGGATTGTCAATAAAAGCTAGAGTTAAAGCAAAAGGAATGATTTCTCCAAACCTATAGTAATTTAGAATATATGAGCTTGAAGAGAAAATTTTCACATAGCTGTCAGTTCCTTCAAGGGTTTCACTTCTTTAACATCTTTCACCTGAGCACTTCTGGTAGCAATGGCATGCTAATTAGAATGTTTACAATATGGTGCAAACAGAACTCAAAATTATGCTATGCCATGATTACATCTATGTGAAAATATGTGTACATGTAAGCAAAGACTGGAAGGGAATATCCCCATGGTGAAATTATTTATTATGTTAGAGGCAGGATATTGACATAATTCACTTTTCACTTTTAAAACTTCTTTAATACAAGGTCCGGCAAAAGTAATGTCTGACCATGTCAGTGAATGTGTTGCATGAGATAGACAGCAATTTAAACATTTCACCTAAAATGTCATATAGTGTGCTTGAGTGTGATATTGTCATGTTACAGAATTCCACGGTTATGATTTTGTAATAAAAGATTTGGTATAGATTACCAGCTCATAAAAAAGGGGGCATTATTTGTGCCAGACCCTGTATTATAATGAAGACTTCCTTTATCATTTTGAAAATGTTTCCTAATAATAATTTTAATAATAAACACTAAATAATAACATTGACTTTTGTTTTCAGAATAAATACAAAAGACTCCTATTAGGATTTTTTTGTTTGGTGGGCAGTAGAGTATGTTGTAAAACTGGTGGGCTAAAGCTGACTTCAGTCCAGATTCTGGCTAAAAATAAGGCTCCATCAAAACACTTCACTGTGCTAAGTGTCTTATTTGAGAGATCCAAGTTATCATCAAGCCCTATAAGGTTGTGCCTCACTGAAATGTCAATGGTCAGTGAAATTATAAACAGAAGTGTGGGCAGCTAACACTGGGTGGCTAGTGTTTACATTTGCAAGTAAGAGAAGAAATGCACCCATCTACTATCATAATCTTTTTTCAAAAAGAGAGGCCATTTTAACACCAAATGATAGTTAATGAAGCATCACAGGCAACCAGTGTGTTAATGATGAGCATAGATCATCGCGTGCCTGAGGACAGCTGGCTTGTGGTGCTGTGGTTGCTGAATACCAACACTCCATCTGAACTCGTAGTTCTGGTAGGTTCCACCCATGCCTCCTGTAAATAATACTGTCAGTTTCATACACAACACCTATCTATCCCACTTTTCTTTCCTAATAGGAATCTTCTCCCATCTTTAAAAATTATTCATCCACCTTGTTTCCAGTTGTAGAATGGGATTCAAATGTAGTCTAAGTCAGTCATCTCATGATATTCTTTCGGCAAGAGATAGGCATGTGAAGTAACTTGATTGAAGAGAAAAACTTACAGATCTAATATATAGGGTGACCAGTGACCAGATGTCTTGGTTTGTCTGAGGAAGTCCAGGTTTATGCCTGTTCTCTTGGTTTGACTATGAATGGTGATCCCTTTCATTCTTAAAAAGCTTCATGGTTTAGAAAATGAATTACATGTTCATCCTTATTATAAACCATTCTTGGGGGAGACATTTTCTTTCTCCTTCAAACTGAATATAAACAAAAAATCTTACAGCCTTATTTATAGTCATCTCAAAAATATGAGGGACACCTATCTTAGGATGACCTTGACTCTGAGGTCTGGGAAATGGAGACACAAAGAATCTCAATTCTTGATGACACAATTGAGTTGTTGATTGCATAATGCCTAGCTCTTACACCACTCTACTTCTACTTCTATAATCAGCAAATTTCATTATTATATGTGACAGATTGATTTGTTACTCTGTTACTTGTAGACCAGGTAACCATAATATATATATCCCAATGAGTAAGTTCAACTCGTCTTCTGTAATGGCTCCCAAATCTGCATATAATATGTCCATGTCAGATTCCCTGAAACCTTTTCTTCTTGGATATTAATGCCCTTGTAAAAACTTTGGCAATTAATTCTATTGAAAACACTATATATTCCGCCCCCCCCCCCCACACACACACACAAACAAAAACTATTTCCTATCATTAATGACAAATGGGAAACTCCTAGAGCAGTATTTCTAAACTTCAGTGTGCATGAGAATCATATGGAGATCTTGTTAAAACGCAGATTCTGCTGAAGTTGGTCTGGAAGGAGTCTGAAAGTGTCCATTTCTAACAAGCTCCCCGGTGGTATCCATGCTACCTGCACCATTGACCACACCAGGAATAATGAGGTCCTAGAGGACTCACAATTTTACAATATTAATATCACATAATAATCTCTATGTACTTTAGCCTTCTAAACCATGAATTATTTGGCCTCCCACTTTCCTTACAATGCACAAAATCTGTTTAGCTATGTTTCTAGTAGATAATTTCCCAAGGCTATCCAAAACAGACAGATGTTTGATGGCAGGCATGGAAGATGCGTTGGAGATATTATTAGATGTTCCTAACTGTTTGGGATATAAAAAGAATAGAATAATTGATTTTTGTTTTCAGAATAGATTTGCAAGACTCCTAATAAGATTTTTTGGTTTGGTGGACAGGGGAGTGTGGTGTAAAACTGGTGAGCTGATAGCTGACTTCAGTCCAGATTCTGGCTGAAATGAGACCCATCAAATCCCTTCACCTTGTTGAGTGTCTTTTTCTCATCTTTAAAAATGGGGAGATAAGACCACTTCCAAATTTTGTATTATGGTTTCTGCCTGAGGTTTTGAAACTGCATGAAGCTATAGTCTTTGTGACAAGACCAGCAGTTTGCCCATCGAATGATCTGGCTTCAATGCCTGCAGCCCAAACTAGTATCAGTGTACACAATTCCCACCAATTGGCATCTGAGGCCAGGGGACTTCTTGCATCAGCAAGACCAGTGGTTTCTAAACTTCTGTATGCATCAGAATCTTCATGAAGCTTGTTCAAACACAGATTGCTGGGCCCCATGCTCACAATGCCTGATTTTGAATTGTCATTGTGTAAGTCCTCAGGCTTCTGGCCCAGGGACCACACTTTGAGAACCACTGAGCAAGGGTGTAAACTTCAGTGGTGAATTTTATATTCTTCCTACCTGATGGGTGATCCTGCCCTTCACAACTCTATGAGTCTGTGAGATGCTCAACACGGGGCCAGTGTGCGTCATGGAACTCCCTGACCTATCCGTTTCTTGGAGCTTGCACAATTGTCAAATGGTGGTTTTCGTCCATGCCCCTTACTCAACATATTTTCAAGTAACTTTTAAAGATACAGTTTTTAAAAACAGAAAAATGTATAAAGATGAACATTCAAATTACTTGTACTTCTCTCACAAACAATGAGAAACTACGACATGTTAATATATTTTCTCTTGGTTTTTTTTCTTCTTCGGAATTATGCTATATGTGATTTGGCATCCTGATTTTGTTTTTTCTTGTCACTTCACACTATACCATGATCACTTACTAATTTATTGAAATCATAATGTTAAATGGCCTCACAATACTTCAGACATGATTATGAATACGATTTAATTATTTCCTGCATGATTAAATACTTCCTTTTTTCAGGTTTTTCATCATTTTAAATGGCCAAATGACATATGTTTTTACATAGCTCGGATTACTTTCTTAAGATGTATTCTTAAAAGCCAAGTTACTGGCCGAAACGATGACCATTTTTAAGGTTCCTCACTATGACTGAATTGATTTCCAGAAAGGTCAACCAGCATTTCCTTCATCAGCAATGAAGGGGCAATCTCTCACCCTTTGGCCCCAGTGAATCTTCTCTTAAAATCGTTGCCAGTTTAATAGTGAAAATTAAACTGCATGCCATTAGCATTTTAAATTTATATTTCTTTGATTATCAATTATGTTTATTGGACATATGTATTTCTATTATTATGGTTGTTAGTTTCTATATATTTTCTATACATTTTTAAAAATATCTTTTTATTTAACTTTAATTTTTTAATTAAATTTATTGGGGTGACATAGGTTAATAAAATTACATAGGCTTCAGGTTTACAAATCTATAATACATTTATATATTGCATTGTGTGTTCACCACTCAAAGTCAAATCTCCTTCTGTCACCATATATTTGAACCCCTTAGCCCTCTTCTACCACGCTACCACCTGCCTTAACATCTGGTAACCACTAAACTCTTGTTTGTGTCTATGAGCTTTTGTTCGTTCATTTGTTGCTTTCAGTTTTATTTTCCACATAAACATGCAATCATATGGTTCTCTACCTTTTCTGTCTGACTTATCTCAGCACGAAAATCTCAAGATCCATCTATGTTGTCACAAATGGAGTATTGCATCTTTTCATATGGCCAAATAATATTCCATTGTATATATGTACCACATCTTCTTACCCAATCATCTATTGAAGGATACTTTGGTTGTTTCCATGTCTTGTAAATAATGTTGCAGTAAACATAGGAGTACATACATCTTTATAAATTAATGTTTTCAGATTTTTTAGGTAGATGCCCAGAAAAGGGATTGCTGGGTCATATGGTCATTCTATTCTTAATTTTTTTTTTGAGTAAATTTCATGCTGTCATACATAGTGGCTGTACTAATTTACATTCTCACCAGCAGTGAGACTATGAGCAGTGTCAAATGGGCACTAGATTTATCAGGATGATAGATGGAATGGGTCTGATGGGGGCAGAGTGAAAAAGGTGAAGGGATTAAGAAGTACAAATTGGCAGTTGCAAAATAGTCATGGGGATGTAAAGCACAGCATAAGGAATATAGTCAATAACATTGTGATAGCCTGGTATGGAGTCAGTTGGGAGCTGGACTTATCATGGTGATCATTTCTTTAGGTATATAAATGTTGAATAATTATGGTATACATCTGAAACTAATATAATATTGTATGTTAGCTGTATTTTAATAAAAACTTTTAAAATTGCCATTGAGATTTTGATGGGGATTGCCTTAGATCCGTATAATTTTGGGGGTCATATGGTTATTTTGATTCTGCCAATCCATAAATACAGAATATTTTTCTATTTCTTTGCATCTTCTTCAATATTTTTAATAATGCCCTATAGTTTTCAGTGTATAGCTCTTCCATATTCTTTGTTAAGTTTATTCCTAGGTATTGTATTCTTTTTGTTGTAATAGCAAAAGGAATTTTTTTAAATTTCTTTTTCTGAAATTTCATCATTAGTATATAGGAACACAATGGATTTTTGTAGATTGATTTTGTATACTGCATCTTTACTGTATTTGTTTATTGTTTCTAACAGGTTTTTGGTGGAGTCTTTAGGGTTTTCTATAAAAAGAATGTTGTCATCTGCAAAAATTAACGATTTGACTTCTTCATTCCCATTTGAATGCCTTTTATTTTTTTCTCTTACCTGATTGCTCTGGCTAGGACTCCCAGTACTGTTTTGAATAACAGTAGTGAGAGAAGACATACTTGTCTTGTTCCTGATCTTAGAGAAAAAGTTTTCAGTTCTTCACCATTAGGTATGATATTGGCTGAGGGTTTGTCATAAGTGGACTTTATTATGTTGAAGTACTTTACTTTTTTACCTAGTGTTTTAATCATAAATAAATGTTGTATCTTGTCAAGTGCTTTTTATGCATCTATTGATATAATATGATTTTTATGTTTTATTTTGTTCATGTTGGTGTATCACATTGATTTGCATATGTTAAAACATACTTGCACCTCTGGAATAAACCCCATTTGATCATGACATATAATCTTGATAATGTATTGTATTTGATTTGTATTAGAAAAGAATGTATGATCTGGTGTTTTGAGATGAAAGGTTCTATAAATGTTGATTATGTTCATTTGGTCTAATGTGTCATTTAGGGCCGTTATTTCCTTATTTATTTTCTGTTTGGATAATCTATCCATAGCTATCAATGGGGGTATTTAGGTTCCCTATTATAGCTGTGTTTTTGTCAGTTTGTCCCTTTAGTTCTCTTAGTAGTTGCTTTACATATTTTGGTGTTCCCTGACTGGAAGCATGTGTATTGATAAATGTTATGTCTTCTTGATATATTGTCCTCTTTATAATTATGAAATGTCCATCTTTATCTCATTACCTATTTTTTATCTTGAAGTCTATTTCATCAGAGGTAAGTATGGTTACACCTGCTTTTCTCCAGATTCCATTTCCTTGGAGCAAAATTTCCTATCCTTGCACTTTGAGTCTATGTTTGTCCTTGCAGCCGAGATGTGTCTCTTGAAGGCAGCATATGGTTGGGTTTTGTTTTTGGATCCAATCTGCTACTCTGTGCCTTTTTATTGGTGAGTTCAGTCCATTCACATTTGGGGTGATTATTGATATTTGAGGATTTCCTATAGTCATTTTATCTTTTGTTTTCTGGTAGCTCAGTGTCTTTATTGTTTGTTGGCCCTTGCATTTATGTCTATTGTTTTAGTTTGGTGGTGTTCCATGATTTTTTCCCTCTGCTTCCTCTTTTTTTATGTTAGGTGTCTCAGTCCTGGATTTTAAAAATGATATCTTTTATCTTTTCAAGCTATATATATGCCTTCTAAGGAAAAAATAGAATTATCATTAAATAGAAAGAGAAAACACATTCAACAATACAAAATTCACCACTGTTAACACAGTGACATTTTTCTTCACATATGTGTACACATTTGTCTTTCTCCATCTGTATATTTTACTTACAAACATGAGAAAAAGTTTTAGAAGTTTTTGCCAAAGTGGCTTTGCACTCTACATAAAGTTTATAATCCATTTAAATACAAAAATATATTATAAATGTTTTTAATTTAAATTATATACATTTAAATATCATTTTAATTTAATGAATAGAATTGAATTATGTATATATATGCAATATTCAGCTCATTCCCTATTTAAATCTTCTTTGTAATAAACTCATCTATTATCAGGAAAAATTTATAGAAATGGAATTCCAGAGGAAAAATCTACACATACACACATATTTTTTTCTCATTATACGAGGGCTGTCTGGAAAACATCTAGCCATAAATGCCTCCATTTTTCATATTACGTGGCTAGATACTTTCCAAACAGTGCTCATAAATAAAACATAAATTTGCTAAAACGTAAATTTCCTAAAAAGACATGCTACTGTATATTATTATTATTATTATTATTATTATTATTATATTTAAAAATAGACTATATTTAGCACATGGTTATGTAATTTTTCCACTTGCCCTTATGTATTGGTCAACTTTCCCATCAATATACTCAGTAATATCTCATTTTTGTAATGCCTGCCTGCTACTCTATTTTATGGATGAACTAAAGTTTAAAACTTACTTTACTGATAAATATTGAGATGGTTATTACATTTTTCCCATATTGTATCTATGCACATTTGGGTACCATTTCTTTTAGACAAATTTCAATACATAGAAATGCTCAGTCAACAGGCATAAGCATTTTAAATATTAAAATTTATTCCTAAATTGTCCATTGGAAAGCTTTACAAGTTATACTCCTGCTAATAGTGGATTAGAATGCTCATTTTCACACAGAATATAGACATTTAAAAATTTGGGGTATATGTGATTAAATGATTATTGAGAAAATTTGAATCAAATTAGGTTCCCTCTCTCAATTAAAAGAATAAAGAAAAATAAAGTAACGAAGGAGAAAAGAAGAGAAAAAAAGCTTGGTTGTTTTCTCATTCAACAATTGTATCATGATTTTATTTACAATTTTCATCAAAATGGTAAAAATGACTTTCATTTTCTATGTAACTTCTATGTAAAAATAATATGGAAACTATATTGTGTGTTTTACTTCTGGGAAGCTGATCCGTTGATGAATAACCTTTCCCATTCCTGACTGAAGTGTTAGTGTCATTTTTATAGATTCATAGGAGCTTTCTGAAGTTCAAAGTCTTTAAATCACTAGCATTGATGCCTGTGGTAGGCTCCTAATAAATAAAATTGTTACACATGCATTATAGTAGATACTTACTCATAAATTATCTCTGAAATTAGTGATGCAGATGAAGTTTTAGTCAAATATTTTGCTATATCTTTAATGTAAGCAACGTGCTCCCAGTATAGAGCTGCTTCAGAGGTTGTCTGAGGCTTCAGGAAAAGAAGGTATTTAGATGTAGAATGCAGTTATCAACATGCTACAAACCCTTTTAAAAACTTAAAACATTGAGGTGGTTCAGGGCAATGTAGGCTGTTAGTCATATTAGTTTATTTTGGTTGCTTCGTTTTTTTGATCCATTCTTTTAGCATAGTCTGGCAGAAATAACTGGACTTGAGTTATGATTTTATTAGAAAATCATAACCACACTTATGTATGGTGACACAAATAATGCCTCTTTTTTACGAGCTGGTAATAATCCATACCAAATCTTTTATTACAAAATCATAAACATGTGTGGTTTTTGTAATAAAATCATAGCTCAAGTCTGGGTGTTAGTTCTGCTAGACCCTGTATACACATAGGGACTGCCTATCATATGCTAAGAACCATGTTAATCACTTATAAGAGCATGTTGTGGAGGTGTGAAGGCATTAGATTACTGCGTGTGGAGTTGTACTAACCTAAATGATATAATGATACTTAAAACTTAAAATGCTTCTTAGGCTTCAGATTAGCTGTGATAAAGCATATCCAACAAAGAGATGATTCAGTCATCTAATACCAACTCATCCTCTTGTTTTGTTTTCAAGGAACAGAAAAATGCATTATATATTCATGGCTTTCAGAATTCTTAATAGTATCATATAATTAAGCATACTTAAAAGAATACTAAAATAACAACTAGTTTAGGCATGGTTGGCTTTGGCATACCAGGGTTTGTGAATAGTGTGTTATCTCTGTGAGATGAGAGACATTCATGTTTCAAATATTAACTTCAGATGGACATTGTCACATAAGCTCTTTTGTTCCCCTTGTATTAGCATTTATGGAAATGAGAATTGTGTCTCATCTTCATTTGGAAATTAAATAAAAAATACAGAAAAGTTATTAAATGAGATTAAGCCTTCTTAATTGTGAGCCTGTTAATATTTTCCCTTTGATTTTTATTTGTTGGAGTTTTGAGTTTGCTTTTTATTTGCAGCTGTTATTTGTTTTGAAACTGTATCTATTGTTTGCCATCCTTTGAAATTTCAAAAGACCAATCACAAATTATAATTTATCAGATGAAGTAGATATTTGACAAAAATCAGTGGATTTGATGACCTTTGATGAAGTCTGCAACTACGAGATAATATAGAAAAAAATGCCTCTGGGAATAAACACAGTAGAGTGGAGTTCAGATATAGTGCTCAGCATTTAGGATTTCAGAGAGACGAGAAGTATTATTTGTAAAAATAGATTCTTTTCAGGCCAAAGTGATAAATTAAGAACTTCAGAAATGTATCATCCCATATTCCCTGGCACCAACAAATAGAAATAGTCTATTTTCTTTCATTAAAATTGATTTGATTTTAATTTTGACAGTTATTGGAGTTATCTATCATCTATACTTTTGACAGCAAAGCAAGAAAATGGGTTTTATGAATAGGATTTTCTACGATTTGGGTAGTTGTCATTACTGCAAGGTTTTGTGTGAATAATAGATGCCAAACTTGGCTTGACTCCTCATTGCCAGTCCTTTTTACTTCTTTTGTATTGAATTGCTATTAACTAGCTTCATCTTTTGTCACCAAGAAAGAATGGCTTTTTTGTTTGCCCACAGAACTATATTACTCAGTGCTGAGCAAAGAGTTATCACAAGATGATAATCCACTCCTCGGGAAGCAGGTCTGAGTCCACCGGCACTCCCACAAAAAACAGACGGCGGGCTTTTGAGCAGACACTGTTATACCTCTTTTGAAAGCTGTTTATTAATCCTGGAGAGAAACTGGCTGTCGGAAAGAGAAAGTTACACCAAACTGGCCTATTTCCCTGATTGTGGAAACATTTTCTTCTGCCTCAGAGGGAAGAGTCCATGAGAAACTTGAGTAACTTTAATGCATTTTAGACAATCCATCTATGTATGTATGGATGGTTCATTCCTAAGCCTCCTTACCTATTAAGAAGATTTAAAGAGCAACAGACTAGCATGTTTTAAAATCATAACTGATTATTCTAGTTCAGTGTACCCATGAAGAAATCATTTACAAGAAAAATCGTATTTACTGGAGAATCAGTTTTCACGGTTTTATTTGTCACGTTGGATGTCGATAGCATACACTGTGTTAGTTAGGGCAGCGAAGCCGCAGTGAGTTATGGGATAAGGATTTAGTACAGGACTTAGAGCTTCCACAGTGTGCGGGGAGGTGCAGGTCCAGGAGGGAGTGTGCCCAGCCTCTCAGGTGGGTGGCGAAGGGGAAGGTCATGGAGGGCATTGGGGAGCTGTGCTTACGTGGACCAGCTGCTTCTGTGGGTTTGCTGCCCAGCATTTGGTGATGGTCCTCGGGCTACCATTAGCCAACAGGGTCACTTTGGACAGACTCCCCAGACACCGAATGAAGGAGAATGAGGGCAAGCTGGAACCTACTAATGTCTCTGGACTTCTGTCACGTGACTACTGTCATTCAAAGATTAGTGGCTGCTGCTTCACTTCTGCTTCCAAATCTCATGTGAATTCTTCCTCTGTTAGTTTTAACGCAGAATCATACAGGGAGGGCATTCTAGAAAAAAAAAAGTTCCAGCTTAGGTAAGTTGACCCATTGCACATGCCCATGGTATTTTACAGAGAGAAGAGAGATATCCTACAAGAAGGTTATATCCCTACCTGTATTATCTACCCTACGATAAGAAAGAATGTCTTGAAAAGATTCACCTTAGAAAGAAAGAATGGCAAGGTTCTAGAATAGTTTGAACAGCCTTTTAAAATTGCCTTCATTGGAACCCTATAGGTTTCAATCTTTATACAATACTTTCCTCATTGACAGATGGGACACATAAACTACAGTGGAACAAATACTTCAAGGTCAAGTTTTTCACATGGGTGATTTGGAGTAGCCTGTATTCTGTGCTCTAAGACATCTCTTACTACCATGCCTACTATAAAAAGAAAAATAATTTCTCATTGGTGTACATGTCTCTTTCATATACCATTCTACAGAATCACCAGCTTTTGAAAGATGGGTAAATATTTAGGCAATCTTAGAAATCTGAATGTTTTTCTGAATTCTAACTCATTGAATAAGAAAGAAGCACTAGTTGAATATAGTTCTTCTCCATATTAAACTAGAAAGTGAATATTTTTCAATGTAAATATTCAAGAAAGTAAAAATTTCTCATTTTAAGAAAAATCAGTTTTTACAAAGTCATTACCTTATTTCCAAACCATTCTACAGACTAGGACTTGTTGTTTATATCTTCCTTATATGTGAATGCCAACTATCATCAATTGGCTAGACCAAAGGTTTCCAAATTTACTCAGTTCACAGCACCCCCTTAGTGTCATAGTAATTTTCTGAAGTGCTTGTAATGTCAAAAGAAATATTTAATAGTTCTATTTAATTTAGTTTATGTCCAAACTAATTTCTTTATTAAGTTTAGTAAGATGTAAACAGCTTAATAGTAATAGTTCATGTGATCCTCAGTAAATGACACTATGTTGCCCTCAAAATGGAAAATACACTGCAGCATTTTCTATGTGAATTCATTGCAGAACGAGGAGTGCCTTGGCACATGGTTTGGGAACTGCAGAGCTGGACTGAGAGCAAAGCCTGAGTCAAATTGTATCTCTTATTTCTCTGTCTGGACTCTTTCCAGCTAATTTTTCTGGATGGTAGATATTCTTTAGAGAACAAAGAAGTTTATCAGGGTTAAGTATTGAACATTATTTCTGAACTTCAGTCTATGACATTTATTCTCAGCGGAAGGTATACACATGCGTGTGCACGCACACGTGCGCGCGCGCACACACACACGCGTGCACACACACACACACACACACGTACAAACACGCTGTCCAGAAAAAAATCCAACCATAAATGCCTCTATGTTTCATATAAGATGGCTGGTTACTTTCAGCACAGCCCTCTGTGTGTGTGTGTGTGTGTGTGTGTGTGTGTGTGTGTGTGTGTGTAGGTAGTTGTTTCCCCCAATCTTCCCTGCTCCCACCCACTGGAGGAGAGTGCTGGTCTAGGTACCACTGTATGGTGATTAAAAAATAACATTTCCTGGCTCAGCCACTCTAAGAGCATTTTTCACCCCAGGGACAAAATTATTATGTAACTGTGCTTTCTGTAACATTTTGGGGTTGAACAGCTTTTCCAGGTCCCTTACAACAGAGGAAATACACTCCTTGTTTCACAAGTGCAGCAGCCCAGTAAGCTCATGAGCACCAAGTTGCAGTGATGTTCTGAATTACCATGACCTTGGAGCGTTTGAAGTCAGGTTCATTAGCTAGAGCAGTGTGATAACTGTCTGGCTTCTCACCTACCCAAAGGTGATGACAACACCTCGTGCAGCACAACCTTCTTGGGAAAGTCTTGGAAGCTGAGGCAGCAGAGCCCTGACTTGGCCAACCACTAAGTCTGACGCTTGATTCATGGACCCCTGGGGAGTGGGGTGCCTAGAAACACATTAGGAAATATCCGTTAAAGTAATAGATTCCTTAAGAAAAGGAAAGGTCAAAAGCACTGAGATTTGGGTCTAAATTTACTTGTGGTTTGGTGAAGATTGAGATATTGAGTTACATATTCCATCCTTTGTCTCTGTTGTTGTTGTAGGAGCCACTAACTATGTAACCCACCTCAAAAGGGGCTGTCCCTTTCGTCAGCTGCCCTGGTGGAAGAGGTTTTGCTCCCACAGGTTATCATAAGACTTGCGAAGCGTGGATAGGTTGCCAGGGTGGGAAGGTGCCCTGGTGTAGAAGTACCTTGAGTCAAGTTCAAAAGCACTCTCCTTTCAGGCTGTGCATGATTCATTGGTAGCATGACACTAGTTCTCCACCAGAACAGAAGTTGGAGAAGCCTTCCTCTCTCTTTATTTCAGTATATTCTAGTCATCTCAGATCAAATGATTTGCCCCAACATTGTCTTCATCACTACTTCCAGGAGACTTTGGAGGACTTCAGGTGAAAAGGAATTCTGGCTGCCCACACTGATATGTGAGAATGCCCCTTAATTGAACTATACCCTTTCCTTTTCCCTAATGCAGTGGTTCTTAACCTTTTCCCACTTGTGTGCCCCTTTTAAACCCATTTCTATAAATTGTACCCTTTATTTTTAAAATAGCTGTTTTTAAATACTGACACTTTTGTTCAGTGCCTATCTTAATGTAAAATATTGGAAATGAGGTAATAAGTTAGGAAAGAAAAATTACTACACTAAAAGGACAAACCACAGATTTAATTTTTATAATATTTGTAACACGGTTAAATATTGATAATTATAATCAAGTATTTAAACATTACATAAAAGAACTACTTGAATCATGATTAAAGACAATGCACTTACTTATTATACTCAATAACTAAACTGATCAAACAGTCTGGCAACAGATGTATTTATATGTTTGGGGAAGTTCTAGAAACATCACAAAAGGATTGTTCTGAAACTGGGCGTAATGATGGTAGAAGAGTGGTGTGGGGGAAGGGTGCATAACCACGCCCTCACCCATCATCTTTTGCTAATGTGACCTAATTGTGAAGTGTCTCCATTAACGGTGATTCAAACTTAACACTTATCGTTCCATAAGTTACATTTTGCATTTTTTTACTTGTTTCTTCCATTATTTTTCATGTACCTGTGAATGACCCAGCACATACCCCTGGGGGTACAAATACCACCTCTGCCCTGATGTTAAAAATTGTATATCCAAACCACCCATAAGTCTCATTTTCTCCATGAAGTCTTTCACTGTGAAAAACTCTCAATTCCAGTGACTCTAATCACTTAATGAACCTTCTTATCTTTCTGCTGTCCCACCCTCTGAATTACTGATGGAAAGGGCCCACTTAAAGAGTCCATCGATGCAATTTTTCGAATGGAAACAGACACAGGCTCAATTTTGCGTGCTAACGCGGAAAAGCAACATCGACACTTAGGATTCAATTTGAAATTTTCAGCTCATTAATTTTAGCCTAAACAGTTCTGACAACGTGCAAAATTCATTCAGGAGTTTATCAGAAGAGATACGTATGCTATTCTTTAGGAAAATTCCTTAAAATTTTCTCTTTTCTCTTAAGCGCTTTAATTCGTAGAGAACCTTTTATATCTTTACAATAGGATGGTTGGGAGTCAAGTGTTTAGCTGGAACAGACATTTGAGCTTTCTAAGAATATATCTAATTCCCACTGGAGTTGATCTTTTTACAGTTCGTAAAAAGGTTAGGAAAACTATGGTTTGACCTTGAAGGTGCTCCAAAAAGCTGCAACGCCGTGCCTGGATTTATGAAGGTGGGATTGTTTTTATAAAGGTTGTTTTTAAATGAAATGTTATTCTAAATGATTTGCTGATATTTGCTTTTTAGAGGAAATTGTGCAACAGAATTCTTCTAAAACATGAAGAATTCTTGGGTGCAGTCATTAGGTACTCCCAAATATATGTACTGTGTGGTTGTATTTTTGGGTAATAGATTTTCTTAAAGCAGGGAACTCTTAGATCTCCAAGTTCCTTCAAGCCCCGTTGTCCTTCATCTTAGGAGGAGTGAGCCAAATTCCGTGGGTGCACGCTATTATTCAAGGTTGTTAAGTGTGTGTGTGTGTGTGTGTGTGTGTGTGTGTGTGGTGGTGTGGTGGCAGGTAGGGGAGAGCAGGAGAAAGGAAAACATTGTTAAAAGGTTAGAGCCGGTTCATCATTGTACAAACATCATTTCACTGACCGCCAACGTCTCCTGAGCTTCCTTCCTTTGGACTTCCGGCCTCCAAATGCACTGTTGCTAATGGGCGTAGTTCTCAGGGTGGCCTGAGTGTTCTCAGGGCCTGTGGGTTTAATGTGAATATGTGTGCTGCGTTCTCTCTCTCTCTCTCTCTCTCTCTCTCTCTCTCCCCCTCCCTCTCTCTCTCTCTCTCCCCCTCCCTCTCTCTCTCTCTCTCTCTTTCTCTCTCCCTCTCTGCATCTCTTTCCTATCTCATGTGTGTCTTTCTGTCTGTCACACACACACACACACACACACACACACTGCCACAGTTGTGTACACGTAGCCCCTCTACTCTTGGCCTGAACCACACAAACAGTAGAGGACACCCTCCCACGTGCTCCTCATCATTCACATAAGAACGAGGGAGGAGAATGATAAATCAGTAATCATCATGGATGCTCTGTTTCCATGGATTAATTGTATTTTCTGTCTTGGTGAGGAAAAAGGAGGGGGCAGGAGGCAAATTTAAGCAAATTTAAGAAGGTTTTTAGAAAGTTGCAACCCACAGAAAGAAAACAAGTTATCATTGTGTTTACCATGAAACTGAATCACAGGTAAATCCCCACAAAGAAGCCGGAAATAAAACAGATTTGGAGGTGGGGGTGGAAAGTACCACGGGTCAGAGGCTTGATAAAAAAAAAACAGAAAGAGCACCAAAAGATAATTTAAGGTAAATATCTGGATTTTTAAAGAAAAGTGCACATCCTTCTATCAATTACGAATAATCATGCTAAAGAAAAAATATCAAGAATGGTAGTCTGTACACATTATTCCCCAGATAGCCTGAGGAGAAAGGAAAAAACAAACTACTTTCTTTTCCTAACAGTCACTAAAAATTTATTTTTAAAGATTTAAATCATGAGAATAAGACTCAGTTTTTCCTCTGAAAAAAAGTCCTCAAAAGTATTCTCAAGTGATTTCTGAAGTTTGCGATAGCCGTTTCATTTCAATGAAAAAGAAAGGGTTTTGGGCAAGTTAGAAAATGGGCTAATGACATTAGTACGCGGTCACACACGTGCTAATTGCCACGTTATCGTTGCCACTGAGTGAAGACTGGAGGTTTTTGCCGTGATGCTGGTTTCACATGGAAAAATCGAGACAGTAGAGCTGAATGGGTGCTGATGGGCTTTCAAGACCTGTGATTCACGAGGACCCAGAAAAGGTAGGTTCTCTTACCTTCTCTCTGCAGAGGATTTGCAGTCCAATAACTTGCACTGATGACAGTCTATGTGCTATGTTGTTTAAATAAGTATCATGATTACGTAGATCAACGGTGGTTTATAGCAATGCCATAGTCTAGTCCATTCTGTATTTGTTCCTCTTCCCAGCCTTATCCTCTTCCTCAATGTTCAACATTCATCTCTTGGATCACACCCAGGACTGATGTGTAGTGTCGGAGGACAGAGGAAGCTGGGATTTACGACCAGGCCAGTGAGAGTTTAGAAGAAACGGTGAGTGAATAACAAAGCTGATAAACAGCCGTGACAAGAGGTGACAGTGACAAACACTTATCTGTGACTTGTACTGGGTACAGAAGGTGTCTGGCAGAATTCTTTGCACTATCTCCCCACTTTAATCTCCATAATGGGATCTCCACGTGCCTGCAGTACAGTTTGCTCCCAGAATTAATGCTGTTGGAATATCCATGTTTGAATCCCCTTCTCCTCCCATCTGCCTACTGCCAGATAGTGATTTGCGTTACCTGCTCGGATCCGCCCCTCTCACCTCTGAGATCATGCACTGAGCCCATTTCCAGATATTCATAACCACGGATCCCATTCCCCACTCAGGAACCTCTGGTCCTGATCTTGAAGCTTCCCTCTTGTGCACGCTTCTCTGAGTTTCCTGTACCACGTTGGCTGAAAACCCTGTACTTACAAAAATATTATGATCAGGCGAAGAGGTGAATCAGCGCTCACGAAGGCAATTAGATGAGTGTCAGGGAGGCAGATGGGGCAGGCCAAGGCAATCAGACTGAGAACTCCCTGCAGAAGTCAGGAGTCAGGTAATCTGCAGGCTCTGAGGGTTAAGAACACGACAGGGGAAGCTAACCATTCTCCAGGAGCCATTTATTAAACATTTGCCAGGTTTCAGGCACCCTGATTATGAAGTCTGATCAGTTAATGATTGTTTATGCGCTTTTTGCAAGGGCCGGAACTAATTCAGGGCATTCACAACCCAAAGCCCAGATATGCAGACAGGTAGAATGAGCACACCTGTCTGAAGGAGACCTGCTTAGGTTGCATGAGGGAAGTCAGCTAGGACTTTGGATGGCAGTTTTCTACTTCTGACCGGAAAGCAGGGCTGGACCCAGGCCCCCAGACCCTGGACCTTTACAAAGTTCCTTCCACAGAATTCTAATAGGATACCAGGATTGTTTCACACAAAGATAGTTGTTGAACTGTTGCTGTAAGTTTACATGCAAGGATAAATGATAAAGGACTCCTCCTATCATGTACTCTATATTCTAATAAAGTACAGATGTCTTTAACCCAAGCTGAAATTCAAACAACATAATATTGACACAGCTAGAACTGAGGAAAAGAACTTGATGATGAAATTTCTGGAAAAGATTTGTGTGGAAAAAGACCATTTGAGCTTCAGTTGGCAATTTGGTTCACACTGAAATTATTTTTAATACCAAGGCAATCTGTATTTACTTTTGAAAGATTATGAAACCCAGATTAACTACATATAAACAGACACACACAAAATAGCTCCCTGCTTCATAGCTAGCCTACATGTATATAGGTGTGTATTTCTAGACTCTCAATATGAGTTCAAATAGGAATATAACTATATTACTAGATATCATTATAAATGAATATATACATTAGCTATGTTTATTTTTATAAAAACAGAGCCATTTTATGTATGTTGGTTTTGTGACTTAATGTTTTCTACCGAACAGCGTACCATGGATATTGTTTATGGAAATCAGTATTCAGCTACAGCATCAATTCCTATTGCTTGAATACCATACACATTGTATAGTGGTATATTATGATTTATTTAACCAATCCTATAATGTTGAGAATTTGGATTATTGTTTGTTGTTGTTATATTATTATTATAAACATGCTGAACAGAAAACCCTTGAAACAAATTCCTTTCCTTAATGGCGACTTCTGAAAATGAAAATTCCAGGTCAATACATATGTGTATTTTTAATAGCTACAGAGAAGGATGAAATACGATAGAGACATTTATGGCTGGATTTTTCCGCACAGCCCTAGTGCATTCTAGGGTGGAGATAATATAAGCAGTAGCCTAGACATCGGGAAGTACAGGCCACTGGGGATAGCAGGTAATGGGTGATACGGTCTGCCTGAAGAATAGGGTAAAAGAGAATACTTTAGCTAGTTTGTGTGCTCTAACAACAATCCCAATAACAAAAATACCAATAACTTATAAACAGAGGTTTTTCCTCACAGTTCTGGAGCCTGCTAAGTCTAAGATCAAGATTCCGGCACATTCAGGCTCAGGTGAAAGCCCTCCTCCTGGTTCACATCACGTCTCATGATGTCCTCCCATGGTGGCTGGGACCAGGGAGCTCTGTGGGATGCCTTTAATGAGGGCTCTAATCCCACTCCTGAGGGCTCCAACCTCATGACCTACTCATAGCCCAAAGCCCCAGCTCCTCATGCCATCACATTGGAGGGTAGGACAGTTTTAAGGGAATACAAAAACCTTCAGACCCTAACAAGAGAGTAATAAATGTTTAAAAACTATAGCTGAAGACTTAGGCTAGGACCAAAATTTTCAGAGTCTTTCATGGTAGGTCAAAGAATGTAGCTGGGTCCACACTCAGTGGTTAATGGTTTTCAGTTTGATGCTGTAGGTAGAACTCGCAAGGTGCCTTCCCTCAGAATCACTAAGGGTTGGGGACCATCCCAGAACTTTTGACACTGTTGCTTTGGTGCTTTATGTGCTGAATAGTTACAGGAGTGCTTCTGATGAAACGACCTAGTTTTCAGAAATCAGCCGTGCTTGACTAAATGGCGTCAAGTGATGGGATTTCTGTCACTGGTTGCTCTTCACAATGAGGGTTGGGCTGTTCTATGTCCAGAAAATGACAGGGGAAGGTGGCTGTCCTTGTACAGCAGACTCTCTGTTAACCAGAAGTCAAGTACCTGGAAAAAAAAGTAAAAAATCGAAGAAATAATACTGCATTTATCCGGCATGGTTGCTGGTTAACTGAGAGTCTACAGTATTAATCTTTCTACATCCCCCACAACTATTACAAACTCGCTAGAGAGCCACGTGGTGGCTGACTGGGTTTTTCGTTCAGTGGCACAAAGAAACCCTCCATCACCTTTTTCTCCTCGTGTGCCATGAACTCAGGTCTTCTAAGGTGGCGGCACCAAGAAGCTTCTTTCTCTGTCACAGGAGGAGGATGGAAAACCCAGGAGGGCAGCCAGGGCCAGCTGTTCTCATTTGGGAAGACGTCTCATTATCCTTTTTTGAATTTCCTCCCCCAACGGGAAGTCATTATTATCCTGGCATCCCTTCTGATACTTTTATGACTTTGTTTATTTTAATACATGGTTCATTATTTGTTTTGGAACAGCTCTCAACAAACTTCTTCCAAGTGCCACTTTAGTTCAGCCGAGGAGATGTGTCATCATCTCCTCTAGTGTTACTTCTTACAACTTGGCAGGCTTTGATCGGGGCCGAGGGTGTCAGCTTCTGGGAGAGCTCTTCAGGTCCACGGTATTGCATCTTCTTTGTATGACTAGCAAATTCAATAACTATTGATTATGTCTAGAATGGAGAGATCTGTAGTGTGCCCCTCACCCTCACTGCAGAGGGGCAAATAGGACTTCTCCCCCTCAACTTGAAAACAAACAAACCCTATCAAATTCGATTAAGTAATGACTTCCGTTAAGCAGAAGCAGGACATGAACAGGCATGTCTGTCTCTCTGAGTGCTTTTCTTCTCGGTGGAGTTTGAGTCACGTGTTTGATTGACTGGCCTGCCTGGCTGCTGTTTACACTGCTGTATTCATCTTGCTCCAATGGCTGTGACATGCCACCCGGATGTGGTGAGGCTGACAGGGAATGCGAGGGGACCAGACAGATGACAACATCTCTGTTCTTCAGAGCCGATGCAGGATGATCCGTCACCTGATGCCAGGCCACAGCCTGTCATTTATTTACTTAGAGCTTTAATGTGGGTAAAATGAGCAGGAGACGGGGAAGGAGTGACAAGAGGAAAAGAGAAAGTGGTTCTGGGAAAGAAAAATCTGACAGACCCTTTTCGACATCAAAGTGTCAACAACAGCCATTTCATACATCTCAATGGGCACGCCAGCCCAGGAGCCAATTATCAGTAGCATTCTGGGCAAGAAATCAGATTTGCAAAACAGGCGCGTTAGCCGTTTAGGCTGTGGGAGTGTGATGGACAAACCACACTGCTACTCGGTTCTATTATAATAAGGGCCTTGAATTTCTTGCATATTTAATTTCTGCAATACCCAGTGACCATTTTGGCAAACATATTTTCCTTTTAGTTGTTTAATCACATTTCACAAAGTAAGTTTTATGTGCTATGGAAATCATCATCCAAGTGTCCCTCTTGCTTTACAAGTGCCGCTAGAAATCATTAAGAGTCTTGAAGACAAAACCTTTGAAAACCATTGACCTCCTGTTTTTATGGGATGACATCCTGGGTATGGGGAAGAAGTGCCGGCAAATCTGGGGAAAAACACAAGAGACAATTTAAGGAAGTTAATTCTGTATGAATAAAACTGTGACTATTCATATTTAAGGGGATATTATAAGCCAAAACATTGATCTAAATGGATGTAATATTCCCGAGTTCAACAAATTTAATAAACAAAATGCATTAAAGATTCTATATACAAACACAGATTTGAGCCATTAAGGAAGTTTTAAGAGGCATCTACCACTGGGGCCTTCTTCCCTTACTTTACAGGTCTAATGATGTCACAGGGCATTCCACCTTCAGGAGCGAGGCCCCAGAAATCTCCCCCATCCTGATGACCTGGCACTGAGGGTGTGCCGCATGCACGCCCAGGGGTGCACCTTCCTATGCAAAGACCACGAAGCACTCACTAATCTTTGCTAACAATGGGGATGATGAGGCCCAGGTGTTGGGTCCAGCGTTATGTCAAGAACGTCCATCATGCAAAGATATCGTCCCACTGGCATTGTTCATAAGAAACATAGCCCCTGGGACATGACAACTGTAACCCTATGTAGCCAGAATCCGGCAACGCCAAGACGAGTGGTCTCGAGGAGGCCTTGGTTCTTCGTGTGTCATTTCCTCATGCCTCTTCCGGCATGTCTTGATTTGTCGTGCACTCTCTGTATTCAAGTCACTATCCCCCTCTCAGGCTTTCAAATTTGCATCACCCAAGCAACTGTTCAGCAGGCAGCCTGGGATACACGAGGTCTTACTTCCACCCAGCGGAGGCAAAATCTCCAAGGAAGTTAGGCACATAAATGTGACTTACCATAATACTGTGAGGAGTATTGCATTTTGATACTGCGTGTCTGCTTTGGGAAAGAAAATCGTTCCCGTCGATGCTGAGACAATTGGTGGAGCAGATCAGACCCACTCTACCCTGTGGCCCTATTAGCACATCTTCTTTAAATGTCTCCCCTTTCCTCTTAGGTAATTGTGTGTTGCTGCTTCAGGCTGCGAACCATGTTCAGAAAAGAGGACGCTTTGCCATGTCTCACTGAGGCTACAAATGCAAGCTACGCTTGACCTGCCACTTCTGTAGGTTGGTTGCCAAAGAAAGGGAGATACTGCTGTGAACTCTGATGATGAAAGGGTCCTGTGGAATAGAAACTATCGACCAGCAACTTTGCCCATTTCTGGAGCAGGTCATGTCCCCGGTTCCTGACGTGTGTGTATAATTTGTGATACTCTCGTGCATGAGCCAAGTGCTGAAGTAGTCACTTGAACCCTGAGAACTGTTAGATATGTTCAGTGCACCTCCGAGGTGGTGTTTTGCATCAGCAAGGAGTCCCACTTATTTCCTGAAGATTTTCAGGAGGGAAGAAAATTCCACTCCCTTCTATGTATTTGTCAGTGTGTATTGGAGGCTTAAAAGGGCCAAATTACCGGCCCTTGTTTTTCCTGCGTTGGCAGGAGAACGTGATGAATCCTATAACCTTGCTCACAACTTAGCTGGATACTGTTTGCCTTGGATTTATGTGGACACAGGTGGTGCCCTAAGGGTCCAGGCCTTTTATGGGGAACACCTGCTTCCATTTCTGTTGCCTGCATTATTGCTGGGTAGGACATATGTGGGGTGGGGCCTTCGGTTATATTTGCAAGATCAGCGAGGTGAAGAGTGTTAAGCATTAGGATTTTATTACAGCGAAGCTTTATTGTTCTTCTCAACTGGCCCTCATGGCCCTTGAGCCTTTTTTATATCTCTGGTTAGATGTTGTGAGTACTGGTGATATGGGAGAAATTAGGAAGAAAAAGAAAGAAGGGCAGCAGAGTCCTGGAGCTGACCCTGCCCGGGAAATTTCCACCTCCAACTCCCCTCTACGTAATAGTGTTATAATTTACTAAGTATTTCTGTCTCTGTGATCACACACTCCAGTATAACCTATAGTAGTTTTCATAAGATAAGAATTGTGTAAAAATCATTGATTGTTGGTTCTTCCATCAAATATTAATTAGGTCCTTCCATGCATAGCATCCTCTGCGACTCTTTGAACCATGGTCCTGATCTCAATCAATTTAATATGGAAGCAGAAATTAAAAAAAAAAAAATCAACAACACACCTCACATTTTTTTTTCTACAAACTAAAACAGCTTTCTGACTTCCTGGCTGACTGACTTTCTTCCTTTCTTTCCTTCTCTCTCTCTTTCTCT
This sequence comes from Lyroderma lyra, assembly GCA_004026885.1. Classification (NCBI taxonomy): domain Eukaryota; kingdom Metazoa; phylum Chordata; class Mammalia; order Chiroptera; family Megadermatidae; genus Lyroderma; species Lyroderma lyra. Next base: position 39,613 of record PVJL010008318.1, read on the forward strand.
CTTTCTCTCTTTCTTTCTTCATTTTTTTCAGCAAAGGTGAAAAGTAATACTAATTCTCATTACTGGAATCTTTCCTGCTGAGACCATAAGTGCTATCGAAATCTTCATGAGTAATTTTTATCACCGAGCATTTCTGTGCTTGACCCACATGGGATGCTAGTTCCATCCAGCATCAGTCTATTCTTGGGAAGCTCTAAACACAAAATTTTACCGAATGTGGGGTTCCCTGGTGGTGTAGTGGCTAGGCTTTGGCGCGCTCAATGCCGCAGCCTGGGTTCGATTCCCAGCCAGGGAACTACCCCCCCCCCCAAAAAAAAAAAGAAATATTTACCAAACACAATAATAGATAAAGCAGCTAGACAGCGTCATGTGTTTGCATACTGAAGGTTGCTTCCTGTGACACCTGTGAGCAAGGACGGTACGTATCTAAGATATTTATCCTATTCAGCAGGTTGGCTGTAAACAGCCAGTGCAGCCTGACCAGTGCGCCCTGCCGGCACTCACACATGCAGAGGGGCATCTGCCGTTGGGAGTGGAGGCCATGCTGTCTGTCCGGTGACCTGAGAACATAACTGATGAAGGCACATCGTGCTCTGTGATAGTTTCCTGCGGCTGCCATAACAAAGAACCACAGACTAGGTTGCTTTAAACAGTAGAAATGTATTCCCTCACTGTTCTGGAGGTTAGAAGTCCAACATTAACATGTCCGTAGGACAGTGCTCCCTTCAGAACCTCGAGGGCAGAACCCTTCCCTATGTCTTCCCGCTTTGGATGGCTCCTGGCATTTCCTGTCTGTGGCAGCATCCCATCTCCAACCTTTGTCTCCACCATCACGTGGCCTCCTGCCCTGTCTGTCTTTGTGTCCCCTCCCTCCTGTGACGACACCAGTCATTGGTCTTAGGGCCCACCCTAAGTCCGTAATGATTTCATCTCAATATCTCTAATTAGATCTGCAAAGGTCCTATTGTATTTCCCAATAAGGTCCCATTCTGAAGTTCTGAGTGGACATCATTGGGGGTGGGGGAGAGGGGAGGTCAGGGGGGCACTATTTAACCCGCAACACCCCACTTCACTTGCTTTCCATGTCTCAGGAGATTCTCGAATGGCGGGTACAGATCTTTGTAGTGATTTTTCTCCCTGAGCAATGTGGTAAGGAAATGTTCCCTTTTAATTTTTGTATTGTTCGTCTAACTAGTTCATGAAGAAGAACACAGAGTTTTGAAACATTTCCCAGCAGAGCTTAGAATTTAAAATAATAATCCTCAGATGACGTTCGTATTTTCCTTCTTATGTTTCTCCCTTGGTCTCCTTAGCAGCCCAGAGGAAGATGTGCAACAGCAGCGCTAGTCCTGGCCTTAGTGGGGAGGACGTGAGGCTTGGGGAGCTGGGCTTAAGTTCCCCCGTAAGTTACTGATGGTGTGGGGCTGGGCCTCCCCGTCTAGGTTAAGACACAGCCTGATTAGGTCAAGAAATAGCCGGCTGTTCACAGCCCTCGGGGGACTCCTTCCTGCATTTTCATGCCTGTATTTAGATTTTTCACACTTTTGAGGTTTAGGGATATGTGAGCTTCGCCATCCTGGCTTTGAGGTCTGTCTGAGCTGTGTTTTCATCGGGGTTGTGGCGGCTCTGTAACATTGGGTGAGTTAAGTCACTTTCTGTGCTTCAGCTTTTTCATCTAAATGGAGAGAATAATACTTACCTTGTGGGAAGATAATGAGGAAATGAGTGTGACACATTTAAAGCATCTAGCAAAGGGCCTGCAAAATGGCTGCCCTTTCTGCCTATATCTTATCATTGAAAATTATAGGCTAGAAGAAACTGGGGGTGGTCTGGAGAACCAGGCGTTGGAGCCTGCTCGATGGTGCAGGGTCTGCTGGGGGTCTTGGACAAATATCAGACATTCTAAGTCTCCATTGCATTGTCTATAAAGTGCCACTTAGTGCCGTGGTTTATGGGAGAGAAGATGGAGGGAGACTTGCAAACAAAGAAGTCTGCTGTGATTTGTACTTCATGTGAGGAACACTTAGGGAACTTCTGGATGAAGGCGAGGAACAGAGCATTTCCGTCAGAAGCCTAGAAAATTCTGGGTGTTGTTTCAGTGTGTCAGTTAAAGAAGTGATGCATGAGGCATTTCTCATATAGATAAGGTTGGGTAGCGGTTTTCTTGTTACAAAAACATTGCTTTGACTTTATATCCTTTCAAGAGGTGATTGTACAATATTCACATTTCTCAGAGCACTTTGAAAGCTCCATGGGAATGAAAAATTTTAGGGTTTCCAAGAGAACTGAGAAGCATGGAATAGCATCAGGCTCAGATAAAAAAAAGTAAGTTTTCTAGGTCTCCATTGATTAAAAATGCATGCCTTGTTTCCAAGCATTTCCTTCCACAGCAGTAACACACCGGCAGAACACGGTTTGAAGCTTTTTGATGAGTGGATTTTGATAACACCAAAGCCTTTCCCTCCTGCCTAAATGTGGCTCCTTCATCAAGCCCCCCAAGGAAGCACACAAGCCAAAGGCAGATGGAGACGACAGGCCCTCCTGTTCAAATGAACAAGTTAGGATCATTCGTCAGAAATGTAGAGACGTTCGTAAGAAAGCTGACTTGGAAACAAAATCTACGTGGGGTAGCCCTGTCTGAACTTCAACCTTTTAGGTGTTAATAATAGATGATGGGAGAGGACCTTTTATGCCATTTGCACAAAAATTAATATCTAAAGCAACATTTGCAAAGAAGTGGTTCCAAGTCCTAGTCCCATTGCGATCTCTTCTGTTCTCTTCTGACTCTTATTGTTCTGGGATGTTTTCTAGACTTTTTTTCCTTGCTTCAACACAGTTTGTCTTTTGTTTGCCATCTTTCCCTTTAAAAATTTAAACCAGAGTGAACTCAACCCTTTCCTTGAATTTGCTGTATCAAAAATGGGGACAGGGTATCTTCCTTATGAAAGCACCCTTGTTTTAATTTTTTTAAAACCAATCCAAAATAGAGAGGAAGCAAAAGACGAACATAGGTGACTAGCTTGCTTTCGTGTAAGAATTTGTGCTGCCTTGACAGTTCTGTTGAGCTAAACAAACATGTGTTGATTTTGTTCCTTGGGCCAGCTCTGTGCTGGTGACAGAACAATGAAAAGATACGGTCTCTACTTTCAACTGGGTTACAGTCTGTGTGGGAGGAATGAAACTAAAAATAAGTTATCTGGGCGGTGTCTTCGACAGAGGATTCACTAGAATGTGGGAGGCTTAGTTTTCACTCAGACTTTTATCCAAGACTGATCACAGTATGATAAAACTCTGATCTCTTTGTTTCCCTTATTTATAAAGTCCATGAGATAAGGCTAGAAGATGATTTTCTGCTTGGTTACTCTATATTGGTTGGGTTATAAAGCCTAATTTTGGCTGCCTCACAGTCTAGGTGGATTTTCTGTGACATTCAGTGTTCCTTACGGTGATTGGGGAGGTGAGGGGCAGGCAGAAATAAAACCTAAAGAAACATCTGCATACGGTGTTCAACATTTCTGTATCTTTCTAGTCTAGGGACTGGAGAGAATGAGTCAAGTCTACACACACATCCAGTTTCTCAAAGCAGGCTCTTTGCAAGTTTGACCTTGCAAGATCATTCCAGAAGATCTCCTCTCACCCTCGCCATCCTTGTTATGATTAGAATCTATATGGACAGCATGGCTGAAAGGCTGCTCCCCAGGTTCTAGTCACGTGCCATGGGGTTGAGGCCAGGATGCCCCGTAGGAGCAGCTGCTCTTCTCCAAACTCCTCCATCATTAACTTACACATTCCTAAAGTGGAAATGACCTCCAAAGGCAGGGCTCCTCCTCCTACGTGCTACCTGCTCCTCGTGAGGAGCCTATGCGCAGAGCTGGCATTTCAGTGGCTCCATTCCCACGTGCCACAGCATCGCTGAGCGGCCACGCCACATGGTGCCTCAAAAGCCTTAGTTTGCTTGTAAGCTTTCATTCCTTTAGAAATCAAAATGTGCACTTTTATAATAATCTTTTGAACTATTAATAATTTATATCGCTTTTATGTGTATGCCCTTTTGTGACTCTTGAACAAATTTTTTTTGATTAATGTGTACCATCTTCAGTAAGAGCAACTGAAAAAAATTAAATCAAAAAATTTTTTTTAGTTTTCAGAACGGTGTCATCATAGAAGAAAGGTAACCATCAGCAATGATGTTCTTTGTAAGTTTGTAGTACTCTGACTTTTGAATTTATTAAAGCTTGAAATTGCACTAAAATTTTTGGGAGACCTTATAGAAGGTGGTGGTTTATTTTGAAATTCAAATACTCACTAATTTTATACACACACACACACACACACACACACACACACACGTGCAAACAAAAGAGAAATTAACATGTAATTTCAACATAATGACTACAACTTTTGAGTTAAAAAACTGAAGAAAATTGGTATCCAAAGACCGCTATGCCTGTTCTCATAGATTGGACAATTGAGAAGTCTGTACAACCAGCAATAATGTTTTAAATTCACAGTGAGGCCACAGAACTTTGCCCATTTGGGGGCTCAGTGGATCTCCTCTTAGAGACTGGGGCAGGCACGTCAGCAGAGCCATGGCACTCTATGAAACATGCCTCATGAGCCAAACTCATATGTTCTTTTGTTGTAGCTCTTACTTAAGAATGTAATCTAAACTTAGTCACTGCTAAGTTTTCATTTTAGACAAAATGAATGTAAAATATTAGGTGAGATGAGGAAATCTTACACTTTTCTCTAGAAAGGAAGGAGTTACAGTCTCCTGTCCTGTCTGACATTTGGTTTACAGAGTGCAGTGAACTGCCCCAAAGTCAGGCATTTGGATAAGAGGCAGCACTGTGTACCTATAGAGCAGATTAACATGTATTTCTATTCTGTTTGCTTTGAGAACAAATATTTTCCCTGAATGTAAGTCTGTTTGGCTGGATGTGCAGAGTGGGCAGGTGCAGCAGGGTGCCATGCCTGGTTATAGGCAGCAAAGCCCTACCCTCTACGGATGCCGGGTGGCGTGGAGAGCCACACCCTCCACAATCCTGTCCTTGTGTCCTGCATTCTACCGCCCATCTCAACCATTACTCAAGTCCTCTTGCACTCCTCATTCAGAGAATTTTCAGTGGTCACTACTTATTTACAGACCCATCACATACACCCTGCTGCCTTGCCCAGTTCTGAATCCTGGTTCCACCAGGTATTAGGTTACATCTTTAACCAACACAAAGCTGATAAAACTGCACAACAAAGTGCAATGATTTTGTGACATGTAATGCCCCTGGCTTACCGGCAAGTTGTGTTTCGGGCCATGTAGTATAATCCAGGCTTGCCAATAAATTTTATGGACCTTGACACAATTGGCAGAAACAGATCTAAACCTTGACACACCACTTACGAAACTTAGGCTGCCCTTTGAGTTACACTTCACCTCCCATATTTTATAGTGAAACAGGAGTCCTTTTAATGCCCAAGTGATACAGAACTTAGCATGACCAGTTGTAAAAGTAATTACTTGAAATGACAATAACCCTGATTTTTGGTTCGATGTATGGAGGCCCTTTCTAAAAGGTCCAGTCATCCAAAATTGGAAGGGGCTGCCCAGTAAGACGCCATCACTGGACATGTTCAAGCAGAAGCTACACAGATGGCCGTTTGCCAGGAAGACACTGGACAGAATTCCTGTGTTGGCTAGGATAGGATACTCTCCCAAGTCTCCTTCCAGTGTAAGGTTCTACGGTTGTAGCAAGTCTTACAATCTTTGTAAGACCGCGATGATTCACATTATGGATGCTCACGAGCCACTTTTCTTATTGGGGCAAGCTCTCTCACTTTCTAGTGTTAAAATGTGCATTTGCACAAGCAGCAACATTCTTGATGGGGTTTTGTCCTCTTCCTTTTATAGCAACAGGAACTGAGAAACCTGTGATGACCAGCCTTAGAAGAAGCAGTGAGATGCTAAGACTCAAATCCAGAGCCATTCTGCCCAGCTCGGGCCCTTGCTGCCAGGTGGACGTGGGCAAGTTTCATAAATCTGAAACCTCAGGCTGTTCCTTGGTCAAATTCAAAGCACAGCAAGCACCTACCTAATAGGCTGTTGAAAGGACTCAATGAAAACATAACTTCAGAGTATTTCGTGCAAGGCATGGCACTTGTAGTCAATATAATGATAAATATTTAATATTTGTTAGTTATGGTTTTTATTACTCACCTGGGTTGTTTCTTCTCAACTAATCAGCCAATCCATTATCTGCCTCCGAGAGAAGGATGATAGATTTAATTTCGAGAGCTTAGCTAATTACTGATGTTTTTAAAAGGATGAATGAACGTCATCATTATCGCTATTTATGCCCGTTCTCCTATCTGCACCTTAAATTCTATAATTCCTTTGATGAAATTATTTTTAAGAATGGCGTTAAAGTTTGAATTACTACTCTTTAAGAGTAGAGTCCATTGCAAGTTCTGCAAAGAGCCCGTAATTACAGGGTACCTCCCCGAAATTCCAGTCCCAGTTTTTAAAGCCTGTCTTCCCTGACGTCTACGGCTGTTACCGCTGTCACTGGGGAAGCTGGTTATACTTACCTGACAGAGACTATTTGGACTTCAACATTTTTCAGATGTTTGTTTTGTTTACAGAGCGCTGATTCATACAAAAGTGGAAGTTCCTGTTTAACGTGTGAATTATGCTGGCATGTGCTGCTTTCCTTTCCCATTGAAGCAGAAATGATCCCAGTGAGTGAAAAGCAAAGATAAGCTGAGAATAGAGTTGCAATCTTAGTTTGTGCAGGTGCGGTTTTGTTCGCGTCCTGGTGCATGTGCCTTGTAGTTTTTGCACGCACATTAATAGTCAATTTTTTTTTTAGGACATGCGTTACAATGTTCAGCTCATTACAAGTCATGACAAAGCCCCACTGGAACCAAAGAGAAGACTTATGCTCTTTATTTACTGAGAAGCCATTCCCATTGTAACTCAAAGAATTTTAGTTCAGAAAATATCAACTGGCAATTTGCTTTGTGGGGTGTCTGCAGACCGCTACCTTTTGCCTTACCTTTTTGGCATGCTGTATTGTGGCCATTTGAGCCTTCGAGGTTAGTCTTCCCAAGCACGCTCTAAGATGGTAAAAATCAACACTGGGTCCAACTGGATCTGTATGTCACAAAACTCTGCCCCATTTTCCTCTCTCCCTTTCTTACTCCATTCAGAGCTAAAACAAACCATAAGAACCTCATAAATTCTTTCCCTCTGTGCACTTTAGTGAAAAGATCCTCCTGTGCTGCGCACGCCTCTCAGTGGGGACACTGTGTCACAAAGCGCTCTTTAGGAGATCAAAGAACATCCTCGGCTTGCACTGCACTGACGTGTTCCTGTCATGCCCCTCTGGGCCTCCTGAGAGCACACACTTTCCAAAGGTTAAGGGGAAAGGGTGTTTTATCACAATACATAATACATTCAAATTTCGACACAGTGCGTATTATCAAAAGCAATTATACCTTCAACAGATAAATGGCTTAGTAGCTTTCTCCTGGGCCACTTCTATATTAGAAACTGTCAGAAAAATTTTTTTTTCTTTTTGGTCATGGAATAATGCACTCACTTTTCTTCCAATCAGAAAATTCCTAACTTGGAATATAAGTTGTGAATACAATTTCCTGATCCTTCACAATGTAAGATATGGGCAGGGGTTGTGTTTGCTAGTCTGAGCTCCAGTGGAGCAGGCAAGATAGTGTTTGCCTTTCAGGAAATAGGAAAACAGGTTACATATTGTGACTACAGTTCTAGTCTGGGCTTCTAGGCCTTCTGCTATTTTTGAAGGCTGGTCTTGTCCTCAACTAAATTGCCCCCTCCTTATTAACTTTGAGCAATAGCTTAGTTTCTTTGTAAGATCAGTTGGCAATATCTCCATTCCTTTACCAAATAATCTTGACTGAGACTCCTGTATAGGCTGTAATAGGCTTTGATGGTGGAAGAAACTTGAAGGAATCATTTTAGTTAAGTGGTGGCCTCCACATTTTACAAAGTAAAATTCAGAAATCCATCCAATAGCACACTTGTATGCAATACTATATTTTATCTCATCTCTGATGACAAAGGTTGTAAAATGTATCACTATTTTATGTGCTGATATGATAGAAAAAGAAATATGACTGATTTAAATTTAAATTAGGAACTCAGTTGGACAGTAAGACATGTCCTGGTTTCCGAGAGATTAATGGGGTAGTGGAAGACTTATAAATGTTTTGCACCAAAATTTTAGTAAATGGAAATAAGACTCATACTACCCCATTCATACAAACATATCTCTCATTCATGAAGAATATAATATACACTCTTGTCTTTCGTAAACAGAGCAAATATTAGGAAGAATAGTGATACAGCTTCTCATAAGGGGAAATCAGGATATTCATTTAGGTTGGGGAGGGAGGTGGCCACCGGAAGAAGACAGGGAAGATGGGGAAGGCACCAGGCTTTAAGATCCTCTTTGGCTAGAGCCACTCCTAGAATTACAAGCAGATAACATGTGCCTATACGGGACACACGTGTCCAATATCCTCTTCTCCTGACAGGTCCCCCTTCTCTGTAGTTGTGGGGCATTACCTGAAGGCCAGGGATTGTCCTAAGATGCTAAGCTTCAGGAGGCTGACTCCCTGGCAGTACTGCTGGTGGCTCGGCCCTGGCCTCCCCGTGCCCTTAGACACCCGGGGAGAAGAGTGCATCTGGAGGCAGCCTCTCCCACAGGCTGGGGACATACTTTGTTGTCTCTTCTGAACCAAAACCATTTCTGGGGTTCGGGGGAATGACGTCAGCTCCTTCACAGGGAAAGGCTGGGATCCTTGGTCTAAGAGCAACAGACGGTTATTAGAAATAAAGGAGGATACGAATTTCAAAACTAATTATGTAGCTTTTGTTTTGAAATGTCTGCCAATATAGGGCAAAGTCTATCACTGTGAAATGAAAACAGTGTAATAACTTGCACTTAATACCTCCTTCCCAGAACAGGGGTTGCTTCTAGGTCTCACCTTTGGGGAGAGCTGGTATTCACCATTTGGATTCTATTTGACTGCTAACTTACGTTAAGAGTTCTTTTCCTTGTATGGAGGATTACTCTCTGCAAAGATGAACTGTAACACTTCAGTCTCCAATGCAAAGGAAAGATTTAGTTTGTGTATCAACCAAACTACCAGAAGTCACCAATATTTGGTTTAGGGGTGTCTGAACTTTTGGCTTCCCTGGGCTACATTGGAAGAAGAATTGCCTGGGCCAAACGTAAAATACACTAACACTAATGACAGCTGATGAGCTAGGAAAAAAAAGTCTGTGCATAATTTTAGTAATGTTTTAAGAAAGTTTATGAGTTTGTGTTGGGCTACATTCAAAGCCGTCCTGGGTTGCATGTGGCCTGCAGGCCATGGTTTGGACAAGCTTGACTTAGTTGTTATCTTGCTTTTGTTACTAATAAATATTTTTTATTCTATTTAAAATACCACAAAATTAAGATAATAGTTTCAAAGATAATAGTTTCACAAAACTGATTCAGGGATATTAATTACTTCTTAGCTTGTTTCCAGACTTATTCAATTCACTACTTTCTCCTGATGTAGTTAATACTGCCATACTTTGGAGCTGGGATGCTGTGCCATTATCAATTTTTATAAGGCTCCGCTTACATGATTATATCACTTTGATTTTTAAAATGTCTTCATTTATTTCCTGGAAGTTATTGAGCTGACATAAAAAGCCATTCTCTAATGGGAGTGAATTTTCATGAGCTATTTCCATCAAATCTCATCCTTAGATGCTGTATTTGGCCCTGTGTCAGGCATTAGATTTCTCTGTTGCATTGTCTTCTTATGCTAAGTGTTTATAGTTAATCCATGTGCAAGCTAGGAGTCTAATAAAATGTACACACTTTGTATTGATTGTATATTATAAATTATAATATATGTGCATATCATTCATTGTTTTTATAAATGTTTTGCACCAAAACTAAGTAAATAGAAGCAAGTGTTGTAAAGCTTACTCTATCAATCACAAAGCAAAAAGAAGAAACTACGCTTTTCTTGTTATACAGGATGCAGCAGAAGTAATGCCCTTTTTAAAGTTGTTATGATAATGTAATTATGATATTGTTATGTTACAGAATTACATGCTTATGATTTTGGTATAGATTACCAGCTCATAAAAAAGGGGCATTATCTGTGCTGGACCCTGTGCTATATGGCGGACAATCACTGTATGATTTCTAACAATAAATCTCCTTTGGCAATGGAATTCCATGTATTGGAATCAGCATACCATTGTCAGCTTCCTCTTACCTTTGAGTCAGAGTAGCCAGTGCGGTGGTTACTTGTCTGTTGGCTCTCAGGTCTGTTCCTGTGCATCTGTGTTCTCTTATAAGCAGGTTGGAAGTCTGCAAATTTTATTTAACAGACTCCCTTGCCAAGTGGCTTCCTTATAATTCTTACAATGTAATTCTTCTAGCAGGAGGCCCTCAGGAGATTTCAAGGTGGGAATAAGAGAGAGTACAAGGTCTGACAATGAACTTCGCCAACTTGCCACCATGTGCTTACGTTGGCAGCAGTGTACAGGCAACTCAGTTAGGTTTCATAACCTTGGCTATCTATGTCTCACAGCTGTGTTCATGTCAATGTGTGGTGGTGTCTTGTTGAGAGGTGTTCATTATTGTTGTTGCATGTTTTTGTGTGCCATCATGAGAATGTTGGAGCCTGAATTAGGGCAACAAACAAACATTAAATTTCTTGTTAAACTTGGCAAGAGTGGAAGTGAAACTAGGGACACGTTAGTCCAAGTTTATGGGGATAATGCCATGAAGAAAATGGCAGTGTACAAATGGATTAAATGCTTTTCTGAGGGTAGAGAAAGCATCACTGATAAAGAGAGGTCAGGGCGGCTAGTAATGGGCAGAACTGACAAAAAACATTGCAAAAAATGAATTGAATTGTGTGTCAAAATCATCGGCTGACTGAGAAGCATAGCAGACTAAGTAAACATCAATAGAGAAACAGGAAAATCTTAACTGAAAATCTTAGCATGAGAAAGGTGTGTGCAAAAATGGCACTGAAGGAACTCAGCGATGAACAAAAGCAAAAGAGAGTTGAAGTTTACCAAGACCTTTTGGGCCATGTTATCACTGGTGATGAAACATGGGTGTACCAATACGACCTTGAAACAAAGCATCCAAGTGCACCATGGAAGTCAACCAATTCTCCACAACCAAAAAATTTCCTTCAGTTCAAATCAACAGTCAAAACAATGTTGCTAACGTTTTTTTTGATATCCAAGAAATTGTTCATTATGAATTTGTACCAACTGGACAAATAGCCAAGTTTACTACTTGGAAGTGCTGAAAAAGCTGTGTGAAAAGGTTAGATGAAAACGACCTGAACTTTCCAACAACCACTCATGGCTCTTGCATCACAACAATGCACCAGCTCACATGGCACTGGCTATGAGGGAGGTTTAACCAGTACACAGATAACTGTATTGGAACACCCTCCCTACTCACCTGATCTGGCCCCCAGTGACTTTTTTCTTTACCTGAAGATAAAGGAAATACTGAAAGGAAGACATTTTGATGACATTCAGGACATCAAGGGTCATATGACTACAGCCCTGATGGCCATTCCAGAAAGAGTTCCGGAGTTGCTTAGAAGGGTCAACTAGGCACTGGTGTTGGTGCACAGCTTCCCAAGGGGAGTACTTCAAAGGTGAACCATAGTGATATCAGCAATGAGGTATATAGTACTTTGTCTAGGGTGAGTTTGCGAACTTAATTGCCAGACTTATATGTTTTCTTTCCTTTGGCTTCAGGTGGCACTTATGGCAGCAATAGCATAAGAAGCAGGTTGTTCCTATGAGTTTGTAGAGTGGTAGCAAGGTTGTGGAGGTGGAGCCCCATAACAGGAGATTATCCAGCAGATATAATTAATAACAGAGGTCATGATTTCCTGGATAGTATTTCCATCATATTCCTCCTGCTAATAGGGTAGAAGTGCTATCTTGCAATTACAAACCCAACCCCCCCCTTTTACCCCTTTACACCTTCCAATATTTAGTAACCAATTTCCTCTATTAAGTTACCTCCATTTGACATTCTTAGAGTTGTTTGTTTTCCTGACTGATGTATTGGGTAAAAGCATACAGAATCTTCAAACAGAGAAAGGAAAAATCCAATTGAGGAATCATGTGACCTTGATTGTTCATACAGGTGTCAATTAATGAGCAAATACTATTAATCTTCCAAAGGCAACACATTGCACCAAGTTCTAATAACAAACAGACTATTAAGATTGAATATTAAGGCTATGTAGGCTGCCAATTTATAATTCAAGGAGAATTTTGTTTGGACTCTAATCATGGATCCTTATTCAGTTCGCACCAATTGGGTGGTACTAGAAGCACCTCTAGCACCCTCGCATTTCTCTCCCATCAGGACAGCACTCTGTGTTACTGCTTGATACTGACCATTTCCCACTGTCTTATTCCATCCAATGCATTAACACTCATGAAAATCAGGGTTGCAATATCTGCAAATTCTGGAAAACCATCTTATCTATTCATTTCTACTTTATTAGAACCCCAACTAGATAAAACAGCCATTACCCCAATCTGTTGAAGCAATTTTAGTGACGTACCTATTTCAAGTTTTACTCTTTATTGCAGCTCTTCCCTGAGCTGGAAGATGGGGGTTGTGTGAATAGTGGGCACCAGGAGTATTCCATATTCTCTACCCTCTGAGACTAGCTGTTCACTTCCATGTCTCAGCATGTTCTTCCTCAAAATGAGTTCTCACTAAGGAGGCATTCTGGATCTTTACCTCCCTGTTCCACCTCTGCAATAACCAAACGTGTCTGTATCCTATAGTGAGTTCAATTTAGGCGCAAGCTGGAACCTGAGCTCCATACTAATGTAACATCCCCAGTTCACTGAAGAGTTCAAGTTTCCGTGGCTTTGACTATGCATGCGTTTGAACCCATTGCTTGAGATTTGGACAAGACAACTACTCTACACCTCAATTTTCTCATGTGTTTAAAAACAAAAACATGAGAGTGGGGCCGATAGGTGGAATGCTGTCAGTCCACTCCTCACAGCAGTTGATCTCAAAATACTCTTTGTAAATGTTGTATAAATGCTTCATTAATTATACAATTTCTTTCACCGTTTTGCTTCAATAACATGAAGTCTCAAAACCCCATGGGCTCATTTTCCAGTTTGTTTTCTCTCAGTCACCTAATGTCACAGTAGCAGGGGATTAAAGCCCTTCCGTGTTCGTTCAGGGAAACAAGTACCTTTGGTAAGCTTGCAAGCATCTAGCTCTTTCAATTTGCAAGCCAAGGTTATAGAGATTCTTATTGAAAATCAACTCAAGTAATGTTTAAAAGTAAAATACCTTAAGCTTTTTTTAAAAAGTTACATAGTACTAAAGTGTAGCTATGAAAATATTAATTATTATATAATTAGCCTGTACTGTCCATGAGCTGATTCTTATTCTCTCCTGTGCTAATTATTTGAAAATCGTTCTTTGCTTTTAACTAAAATGCACGCACATGTGCATGCACATGCACACATACACATGCACATACATTAAAATACATGTCTCATGCTATTCACTTTGTGTGTGCCAGCAGGGACCTTTGAAGGATCACATCACAGGGATCTGGGGAATTGAAGAAAAATCCATTTCTCAACCATTTTATTGTTGCTCTTGCACTTGTAGCTGAAGCCTGTATTGCTAGCAGCCCAGGGCTTTAGGGCAAGGCTCACTGCAATACCTTTCTCTTCTATCACAGGCCCATCCCAGAGTTAATCATTTCCTCCAAGGAGATGGTACTGTAATAAAGATAATTAAATTGAAATTTAATATAGTGGGGCATTGCACTATAGCTTTATATCAGATGAGGGTTCTGAGAGAAAGCATTGCTGTGAGGGTGGAGTGTATGGTGTATAATTAACCATTATCTTTGTCAGGTTCATGAAACACAAAATTAATAACATAGAGATGGTAAAACAGTGAACAAAGCTGCAAATTCTGAATTAAGGTAACTGGGCTATCATTTATCCCTGCAGCAATGGGTGTCTTTGTCTTTTGGAAATGGGACATTGGATCATTGTGATTTACTCACATTTTTAATACCTATCACTCCCTGCCTAGGGGTATTTTTCTCCATGGAGCAGTGGTTCTCAATCTTGGCTGCATATGAGAATCTTGGAGGAGTTTTTGAAAGTTTTGGTGTCGAGACCCACCCCAAACCAATTAAAGCAACACCTTTGGGGGATGGGACCCAAGTACAGGTGTATTGAACAGCTTTCCAGGTGAAATGATTCTACTGTGCTTGAAGACCACATTAGTGAATATTTAGTATGACTCATTTCTCTAGACGAGGGTGCTATGTTAAAAGAAAAAGGGACATGGGAGAAAAATCAGTTAAGAAGAACTGCATAATAGCCATTCACAGACTATGTTCATCTTGACAAATGAAAATTAGCAGAATTTGTCCAATAGGGGGCATTATTAAGACTGAGGGACCAATTTGTAATGTTTGGACATGTATGCTTCTGGGGAAAGCAGTTCCAAGAAATCTTGGCCCCTCCCTATGATTCCCACCCTGGCCTCCCAGAAACCATGAATGTTTCAAGGTTTCTGAATGAAGTCACAGAATTTCCCCAAATTATTCTGGGTAAATGCTGGCTCTGCCCATGCCAATCAGGGCCTTGGTTGGTAAGCTCTGTGGCAGAAAGAGAGGAACCCCTGGTCGGGGTGACAATCCTCAACTGGAAAACAGAAGCATGCATGCTTGGCAAGGCCCCATTCCAACCACGCTGTACCGCAGCAGTCCCCAACACTTTTGGCACCAGGCACTGGTCTTATGGAAGATAGTTCTTCCACAACTGGGGAGTTGGGGCAGAGGGGATGTTTTCGGGACGATTCAAGTGCCAAATGCAGCTTAATTGACACAACTCAATGATAGGGTTTTAATATGCATCTGCAAGCAATTGTTTTATTATGGTCTCTGTGCCGTCAAACCTCCCTGCTAACGCTAACCTGTACTTACAGCCACTCCCCAGCACTAGCCGCCTCAGCTCCACCTCAGATCACCAGGCATTAGATTCCCACACAGTTCACAGCAGGGTTCGTGCTCCTATGAGGATCCAATGTGCGCTGACCGGACAGGAGGCGGAGCTCAGGCGGAGCTCAGACAGACAGGTGGCGAGAGGCTATAAAAACAGCAGCCCTGCTCCTAACAGGCCACGGACTGGTACCAGTCTGTGGCCCAGGGCTTGGGGACCCTGTCTTACAGCGTACAGTCAGGGACAGGGATCTCCATGGAAACTGAGTGCTACTAAAGTCAAATTAGGCAGTTCTTGCACCACAGTGTGGGTGAGAAGCTGATTTTATTTATATACACACATACACATATGTGTACACACACACACACACACACACACACACACACACACAATCACAATCTAAGAATACTCCTGGATAAATTGTATTTCCTTATTGGTCTATTTGAGTTTAAGAGGTCATCAACCTAGACTAGATTGGGACAGAGAGGGGTGTAAGTTTATTATTCATTTATTTGCTTAATTTATCTGCAGTAGCATATGTATTTTGAAGCTACTTTTCTGGTGATTCTGATATGCTTTTATTGAGAAACTTTGACTTTGACAAGAGTAAACTATTTAAATATGTTTTTGAAGACTACTTACTAAGTAATTTAATGTTGCCTGTTCTGGAATTTGGTTATATCCTGTGCCTACGACAATGGAAAAAAATAGAGTTGTGTGTGAGTCAGCTTACCTCCTGGGATTTACATGCCAAAAAGTTCTGTTTTATTTTTTTTCTGTTTTACTTTTGACACAAACTATTGAAGACCAACTAGATATACATTCTCATGCTCCATCATAGTCATACTTGAAGAAAACAATGGATTTTATTCTAAGCAGGATCAGTACAATTATTGAGATTTATTTTTACACTCGGTCAAATACAATGTAACCACAGGACTCTGATAATATTCATACTCTCTCAGGTTAGTTTTTCCCACTGTATATTTTTCTACAAAGATTATTCAGATTTTTCTGTTATTAAATCAAAAGAATGAGGAAAAGTAATTATGCATGCAATCAAGAACAAAGGACTAAATCCACTAAAATATTAAAGCCTTGAAATTTAAAGTGGGTTAATCACATTTATCAATACAACTCATTTTTAATTTGCTTTCTCTTTTATTAAATACTACTGCTGAGGTGGCTGGGCTATGACTGTATCGATGTAACAAATAATGACGGTGTAGCCTTGCAGCCTTGGGTCCTTCAGCTGTTTTTGGAGGTACCTGTTTAACTATCCAGGCCTGGCAAGTAGCAGTCAAAGGATAGCAGCTTTGTTATCCTGATGTCATACCATTGATTTGTCCAGGTCTCATAGAAATCATACCAAAAATCTCACATTTCAAACTGATTCTAAATTTTTGACCATTAGAAAAATTAGATTTTTGGAGCAAGTGAAGAAAAATGGAGACTATTTTTAACACGTGGTTTCCATATATTAATGATTGTTTTGAAAATGCTAAAACAGTACATTTCTGAAATCGGAATTATAAGTGATCTAATTTTTACCTCATGGAAAACATGCATTTTTTAAAACACTAAACTTACCATGTTGATCAAGGTCAAAGTAAAATTGCTACAGTCTCTGCGTAAGATAAACCTTAAGCAAGAGATGTAATTTCTTTAAGAGGTACATATTTGAATTCTTCATAATTCAATGAATTCACCAAGATTGTAGTTTTTATAATATCAGCCAAAAAAAATCCCTTTATATACAGACAAGCATTTTTCAACCATTAGCAACATATAAAACAAAAACTGGTGTCTGTGCCTGTCAGCTGTGTATTTGATGTTGATCAGGCTCTGCTTTTCTGTTGTCCCAATCGCCTCGTGCTCGGGGGAGGCAGGTGTGAACGCCCAGGAATAAGCCATCACCGCTTCCTTGATGGAGAACGAGGCAATCCGAGCAAACGTGGAATGTGCTGCCTGGTGAGGAGCTGACTCCTCCTACACGGAAGGCCTCCCGGTCCCAGGGCTGCATGGCAGGCCCTTCTTCACTGCTAATGCCAGGTGCTCAGAGCGTTCGCTGCCGTATCTCTTTACAGAAACTCAGCTTGCTTCTCTAGACCCTCTCTGAGCATAAAGTGGGTATTCCAAGACTGGTCATTCGGTCTTACGGTTGGGAGGTTGGAAAGTTGAGGGATGTGGGCATTAAAAAAATTAATACTTTCCCTCCAACCTTGTAATGAGATTAACCGAGACAGTTTAACAGGAGCAAATAAAAATTTTAATACATGCACATTGGGAATTCACATATGCATGAAAAATTCCAAAGACAGTGAGGAAGCGCTGGGTATATATGACAGTTTTTTAGACAAAAGAGAGAGGGCTAGGGGAGAAAATGGGTTATTAGATTGCAGAAGTGGGTGATTTACAGGTAGATGAGAAAGAGCAGAACACGTATAGCAGAAAATTCTAGCTGGGCACCCAGAAAAAGCCCTCCTATTTACCATACTCAATCCAAAGTAGGCTAAGGCAGCATCCTACGATTTTCTTCCTGAAACAGGTTTTTCTGTGAAACCCTTGGGCAGGAAAGGGTGGGGGTGGGGGGGTCAAAGGTTCTTTCCAAATCTTGTCTCTTATTAAATAAGTTAAAATCATAATCCCCAAAGGCAATTTCAGGGTGGCAAAACTTGGGTTCCCTTCAGGGAGGTAGATGAAACATTAGCTGGGACTGGGTACGTACATGTAGCCTCTTCCCTGTCTCCTTGGACCCTCCATGGGTGCTGTTTAAAGGCCCACCTACAGAGCCCCCAGTAAAGAAGACCATGAGCAACGTGACAGCCTTGCCCGCTGTGACAGTAAGTGTAACCCAGGTGATTAAACACCAGACCTGGGCACCGAGCTGCAGACTGTGGTTCCCCTTACTGACAGGGACCACGGCTCTTCGAGTTAATGTATCACGTGCCAAAGTATCTGATATTCATCCCCAGATGAGTCCTGTAGGTGGGAAAGGGGGAATCAGGGGGCAAGTGGAAGGGAACTACTGGTGGGTACATTCCTGAAGACACCCCGAATCCTCACCTTGATGCATATTCTGTACTTAAGTCCATTTGCTGGATGTGCCTTTTATTGGCACCCAAGCCGGCTGATTGCCCTGACAAATGTATGCGTGTTTTGCAAATTGGAACTTCATAATTGCTGAAATGATTGCTATAGAAAAATTCATTTGGGCTTGAAATTCGAACACATTATTTCAAGAAATCTCAATATCGTAGCTAATGGAAGAAAAAGATCTAAGAGACTCCTTTAAAAACCAACTATTGTAAATGACTGAAACGTTTTAACGATGCTTTTTAAAAATACATTTTTTGCTATATGAAACGATTTTGTAGATTAGAAATACCACAAATTTGAAGAAATCATCACTGCAGAGTCTTGGATAGGAATTATATGAGTATATAGCCATTTTAACCTTAAAACCTAGTGTAAAAATGATATATTCGTAGAAGATAGTTCAAAATTTTCTTTAAATATTTTGATAGTTTATTGAAAGTTTTATTAAAAATTGCTGCCTTCTAATACTTTGTTTTATTTCTCTTAACACAATTTTGTAATATAAATAAAATAAAAGATTATGTTTAACCAAATCCCAAATACATGTTCTTAAACTGCTTTCCGTTTACTAGAGGGTATTTTAAAAATATTATCATTTTTTATGTGCTTCATGGAAAAAAAAAAACAGTTGGGAAAACTTGTTTATAAAACTTTAAATATCTGTTTCTGTGCTTAAAGGATATACTTAAATCTATCTGTCCATTTAGCTATCATCTATCTATCTATCATCTGTCTATCTAGATGGCAGGAGTAAAATCATCTCTCCTCCACATGCTGTCTTTCTTCTTCCTCTCCTTCCTTATCCACCCACAATAGTGCATGAATATGCATTTTTCCCTTCAAAGGGTAGTACAGAGTGGAATATTCATTATGATACAAGATACATTAATGTCAACCTGATGAAAGAATGTCCCACAAGCCCACATGTGTGCATATACAAACCCCCAAAGCTGAGGAAGTTCTTCAAGTATAGGTTGTAGGCAAATACAAAACTAAAAGCAATTTAAAGGCCAATTCAGCATTTTAGGTTAATTTCTACATTTTAGGTTAATTCCAGGATGTCATAAAATCAAGCAGAAGAACAGGAAAATGGGGAGTATAAAAGACAATCAATTGCCTGTACCCCAAACTCTCCAGATCCATAATAATAAAAAAGTACATGTATGTACATGCATGTGGTTAGTCACTCATTTCCTTCCTTCATTTACTCACTTAAGTACATTTCTCTGAAGACATCAATCAGCAGGGCAATTAGCTCCTGTTACTTTAGATCCAAGGCACTTGAATACCTTCTAGCTCTCCTGGCACTCTGGTGTGTTTCTGAGGTTGTAAGTGCCTCAGTTAACAAAATCATTTTATTACTTTGAACTCTTTCTGTCACTGCCTTTGTTTTCTGGAGGAGACAGAATGACAAGGTTTTAAGAATGCACTTTCTTATTTTCTGCAATACGTATTCTTAAATCCCCCTGGCAGTTTTATTCCACAGCACGCCAGCAATCGCTCAGCTCTCAGGAGCAACTCTTTCCCAACAAAAGAACTCAGGGCAGACGAGGGTAGGGAGACCGATTTCAGATTCACGTTTTCAAGAGGTTTTGATAAATCGTGGTATGGGAGGAGGGGAACGAATAAAAAAAAATGATGAAATGTCCCTTGATAGACGTGTGTTTTTAATCACTGTTTTTATAAGCAGGTACAAATCTCAAAACTTTTTCTCTGTGGGGCTCTACTTTAGGAAGTTCCCATGGCAGCATTTCTGTAGGATCAGTGCCTAGCCCCTCTTCCACTCACGACCGTGCCTAGTGCATTTCCGAATGCCCCATCTGGACTTTTTCAGGGGATGCCTCACCTTTCCAAGACCGGGCTCCTCCCAGCCTTCCTGCCTTGTGAAGGATTAGTTTGTGAGTCGGCGTCAGGCTCCAAGCAATGGGATTGCTTCCTGAACTGCTTAGAGCTAGCTACAATTTACTAGCCTCTGAAGTGACATTAAAGCAATGTTCATTTTTTAATGAGTATTAAATTTACTTTTAGCCAAACCCTCTAGCTGACAATGAAGGGTTCTTTGGGCTTGCTATTGGCTTTCTCTTGGCTAATTGCTCTGCTGTTGGTGATTGCTCTCTCTCTCTTCGGAAGCAGAACTTAATGTGTTTGAGTCTTGCACTTAATTTCAAAAGTAGGAACAGCAGTAAAACTCTCCAGATTTCAACTCTCTGAGCAGGGACTCTCCTCAATTATAAAACAAATCCACATGATGCCATAGAAAGCACGCGGGCCATCGTGGAAGATCTAGGTCTGAGTCCTGTCCCTTATCCCCTCTATCAGGGACTGGGGGCCACATCACTCCCACCACCTCTTTTGCCCTTAACTGCAAGCTAAGAATGGATTTTACATGTTTAAATGGTTGGAGGACAAGAATCAAAAGAGCAATATTTCATGACATAAAAATTGTGTAATATTCAAATTTCAGTGTCTGTAACTAAAATGTCCTAGAATATAGCCTCACTCAATCACTTATGCACAGTCTATGCCTACAGCGGCCATTGAGTAGTTACAACCGCAACCATATCGCCCACAAAGCCCCAAATATTTACTATCTGGCCCTTAAAAAAAGTTCCTTGGCCCCCGATTCACATAGTTGATGATGACAAGCGCATTGACTTACTCTCAGGGCCTCAGTGGCTTCATCTGGAGGCAGAGCTCGGTCTCAGATTAATGACAGCACTATGGTCATTAATCTCTCAGCGTTTACAAATTTTATTTTTAAAAAACAAAAAACGGAATTACTCATTATTAGTTGTTTCATTCTGATCATTGTCCTCCTACCAATGTGATTGAATATATTCTTAAATAGATGAGGTACATTTAATAAATTTGTTTATATTAGATATGGTTTAGAAATAAGCATTTAAAAGAATTTATACAAATGCTTATTGAATGTCTATAATGAACCGGTACTCATCTCTGAAGACAGATTATATAAAAATGAAACTCCTTCATTCTTGCAAAATGTCTTTGGAAAATAGTTATTAAAAGCATACATACATATATAATTTCTTCCCTCTTGATCCTATTTATGATGCATCTAGTGTTCCTTTTCATTGTCCCCAGATCACTAGATAAAGATAAGTAAACCCACAGTATTCAAACATCTGGGCTCTGTCTACAATTGCATATAAAATAAAGTGAGCAATCGAGGCATTTACTCTCCTCATCGAACCTACATTCTGCTTACTTTTATTATAAAGTTCAATAATTTGGAAGGTTATTTAAATTTTTCCACTTCAAATTTTTTCTTCCCAAACACGTTTTTGGACAAAAACCCAATAAAGATTTCTCTTCTGATGGGATAAAGGCATTCGCCTGCTGCTGCTGAAGAAGAAACAGAGAGGAGAAGTGCATTTAGCTCTTTCCTGATTCCTGTCCAAAAGCAATTGCTTCCCGCTGCGCGCTGTTCTTAATGTTCAAACAGGGCTGGTCCAGGTCCAAACCTTCCGTCTATTTTGATCTAGGAGAGCTAACTCCTTTGATGTGTATCAGTGGCTTCTAAAGTGCCACACCAGGTTTAATCAAAGGTACATGGCTTCAGCAGGAATAAATGACAAGGAATGATCACAGTGCCGCAGGCAAGGTTTTTCCGGATCCCCCAGGCTTGGCGGGGCTGGGCCCCCTCCTCGGAGCACACACGCAGGACCCCTGGAGGGGCTCTCTCAGATGAAATAATTGCAGAACAACGCAACCAAGAGAAGCAGGGTGACGTTTTCAAGCCTTCAGATTTCACTGTGCAGCCGAGACGCCTGTCGCTGTGGCGGCGGAGGACCCAGGGGGCATGGCAGGTTGCTGTCCCTAAGTTTGTGCAGAGGAGTGGACCCCAGCGGTGCCGGGATCTCCAGGGCCCCCGGGAGGCGTGTGCTGGGTGAGAGTGGGGCTGCAGAGCCTACGCTCGTGTGGCCATGTGCTTGGTGACTTAGTGGCTCCCTGACCCACACTCCGCCACCCACGGGGAGGAGGGAAGTTTCCAGATGATCCAGAGCATGGTTAAAGACAGAACAGGCTTTTCCCGCTTTCTGCTGATTCCGTCCCTGCTGCACTTCCGAGCACTTTAGATCTCTTACCTTTAAAATTGTTTTAGACACACGCCCGCATGCAAGTGTGCTACTGTCGATGGCCATGAAGTCTACAATATAATAATGGATTAAAATGTAACTTAGAAGGTTGATGTCTAATGCTGTCTTCCCAGTTCACAATGTTTTATTTAAGGCACATCCAGAGGCCATGCCTTATTATTATAGTATGTAGACAAGCTAGGGTTATTTTCCGGGAAATTCATCCAAATATTAAAAATCCAAGGGCACGAGATTTTTCGTTACTTTAGGGTTAGTCTATGATTGAATAAAATCCTGTTTGACCACTCCATCTATCTTATGTTGTTAATCAGTCTTGTACATTTCTTTTTCTCTTTCTGGCCAAGAAGAAACTGTCCCCCCACCCCCACCCCCAATCTCATCCTGTCATGTCTTTAAATACTATGAGTATCCTGACAATTACCCAAGGTTTATCTTCAGACCGAAGCACTCCCCTCAACCGTAGGTGCACACACCCGCTTTAACTTAATGCGTCTACATCCAAATTCCTTGTTCGCCCCGACCAAACCGGTCCTCCCTTACTCGTTTTTGCCTTAGTAAATGCAACAACATTCTACGAACGGCTCAGACTAAAAGTGGATCCCTTTTCATTGTCTTCTTCCTCTCCCTCCTCCATCAGCAAATCCTGCTGCCTGGACTCTCAGAAGACATGCAAACACTTTATATCACCTCCACCACTAACTCACTAGTGTAAGTCACCATCATCTCAAATAGATTATTGCAACAGCCTCTTACTGATCCTCTATCCCACGCTTTGACTTTGCTTAACATAAGGTTCTGGAGTGGACTGTTTAAAACATAAACTAGGTCAACTCAATTCTTTGTTTGACATTCTCAATAACATTGCATCTCACTCAGAGGGAGAAAAGGGACTCTCGTTCTACCTACCTTTTGAATCTCACCTTGCAAATACTCTCAGTCCTCTCTGCTCTAGCCTCTGCTTTCCTAGAATTCGCTGACCAACCTCCGACCTCAGGACCTTTGCACTTGCTCTTCTGCCAGATCCTCAATCTCCTTCCTTATTCACTTCTTTCCTGCCTTGCTTCAAATGTCCCAGTCTCAGTGAATCCTCTCCTGGTCATCCCATTTAAAACTGCAAATCATCCTCTTTACCCCATGTCTTTTCCTACTTTCTTTTTCTCTCACCGTCTGGCAAACTGTACATTTTAGTTTTTTATTTTCTGTTTCCTTCGCCTAAAATATAAACTCCACGAGAGCATGAAGTTTTGTTTCATTCACCACTGTATTCCTAGTGCAGAGAGCAGAACTCAGAACATAAGAGGTGCTCCAGCAATGTATCTCAATAAAGGAATGACTAAATGAATGAATGGATGGATGGATAGATAGATGAGGACTTTAGGTGAAAAGCATATACAGCAAATGTGGTTATCGCCATTGTCCTGAACCAGTGGAAACTTTAATCTTTTCAATATACCTTTCATAGTTTAAAAATATAATGAACATGTTATTTTATTATGAGAAAAATAAAAATGTCTTATTAAGTACAATTTAATGTTTAAAGAAAGAAGATATGTTTAAAGAGAGAAAACAAAATATGTATACATCTAGATGATTATATCATAAATATGTATAAATATATATACATAAAGAAATGATATCAAAAGGAAACAGGCCAAAATGCCTAGAATGTCTTCAAGTGCCAAAACCATGGATCATATTTTTTCTTATTTTATTTTATTTCCTTGTATTAATGGGCATGTATTTTTTACGACAAAAACAAATCAACCTTTAAAATAGAGGTTAAATGACTTGCTATATAAATACACATACAAAACAGAAGAGTAAGTCAGTCATCTCAGCTATCAGTTACTCATGCTCATGGGTGTTCTAATTAAGTTGCTGTGACTTGTGCTATTTAAATTTTTAAAAATGTCATTAAATCAATCCTTCAGCTTCCTGTTTTCCTATTGAGAAAGAACATTTGACTCAAAGAAATGACTTGTCCTTCATCTTTTAGCCATCAACATATTTCTTACTTCTGACAAGAATGTTTCACAAATGTGAATTCCTGAGTAATTAAATTAAAATTTTTATTGGAAATGTGATGTGTTCACCACCGTTTTCAATTCTTTTAATCCCTTAAGGTGTAACATTGATCTGATAACCTAGTAGTTAAAAAAACAAACTTTTTGTCAATACTATATTTTCAAAATATTCTATGACATTCTAATAAAATATACTTTAATCATTTTTAACAGATTCCTCAGTTGCCATCAGGATATTTGCTAAAACGAAGGGCTCATCTTTCACCCTTGACATGGACAGCCATGGATCAGTGCAGCAATGATCAGTCCCTTCTGCCTGGCCCTTGCTTGGGCTTGTAGCATTTGTTGCTGGAGATTGCCTTTTGGCAAACGGGCCGGGAGGTTTATTTTGCAGAATCCATTTCACTGTCACAAAGGAAACCCCGTCTGTTTCCTTCTTTGTGGAGTCAAACAGCGTTCTCCTGGACCTGGGGGCCATGGCTCCCCTCCTTGCCCTCCTTTCCAGCCACGGGATTCCTCTTCCAAGTCCCGCCCCTCCCCCAGGGACATCCGAAATGCACAGTGCCCAAAGTTGGTCCCAGATCACAGCTCGAGAACGAGAAAGCAGCAGCGTCCAGCCAGTGACTCTGCCCAGCCCCTCCCTGACATCCTGGTGACCGCTCCGTGACAGGAGAGAAGCCACGGCTGTGTCCGTGCCCTCAGCCTCTCCGATCATCTGCAAGATCCTCAACTCCTGTTACTTCCCAAGTGTGAGTTACACCGAAGTCTATTATTAGATACTGGTTGACATTAAGTCATGTGTACGATACCTTCATGGTCATCGTAAAGCATCCAAAGTCCTTAAGCGGAAGACAGGAAGGAGCTACTAAGTAAGAGCAATGCTACATGCCCACCTCTTTCTTAATAAAACAATTAAAATGGAAATAAAAATACTGTGTCATTTTTACTTCTCTTAAGGCAAACTCTTATATATGGTTTCTGGGGGTGTCCTGTGTGCTTCTCAGGTACGATCCTCACAGTGAAATCCATCCTTGTAATACCCACCTCAAAGCTCGAATAAACCCCATTACCTTCCTGCTCCCAGTTTGGTTTAGTTGCTTCCTTCGGAGGGAAAAGGTAAACATGAACCCCATTCAGGGCAGGGGAAGCAGGGAGGATATTGGTTATAAGAAATTGTCTTCTCCCAACTTATTTTTTTAAATGTCTCCTAAGGTTATTTTTTGTTTGTTCTTTATCGTTTTTTAAAATATTGTGAAATGTGACCTCTGAATGGTGCAGTTGGTTACAGTAGAGCGAGTAGCAGGAGGAAAGGCTACAAGTCACCCATCAAAAGAAAAGAATAAAAAGCCTCGACGGCAGCTCTTCCGACTGGACGGAAGAGACAAATGCTTGCACGGTGGCACCCAGCCAATCTCTAAGTAGAATCAATTGCTTTGCCAACAAGGAACAAAAAAGATGTTTCTTGTTTGCAAACGCAGTCCCTGCAGCGGCGCCTTTGCCCCGGCCTGGTTAAACGAAGATCAAGGCAACCCCCTCTGCTGCCGCTCCCCACTGTTTTCCCCTCTCCCCAAGTTCGGAAACCCTTCTGGAATCTAATCCCAGAGGATGAGGGGCCTTTTCACTTCACAGCGTGTGAGCTCTTCATTCCAGCTGTGCGACCACAGCACGTAATTGTGCTGCCAGACAGTGGCCAATATCATCATTATCTACATAAAACAATTCAGAAGGTAGCCTTTGTTTTCGACGTTTTTTATTTCTATGCAGTCTTTTCTCTCTCCAGGAGGCTGCCAGATTTAGGAATGGGGGCCAGGGATAGCTGGGACGGGAGGATGCGAGGGGGAAGGAGAAAGAATGTCCCTCACCTCCAGCTCCCCCTCTCCTGCCCCTCTCTCCTCCTTCGCCAACCACGAAAGGGTTAAAGTGAAAATGCCATTGGGCACAGCATCAGGACTGTGATGTACTGACCCCATCTCCTTCTCTTCCTCTCCATTTCAGGGTCGCCTTCACCTTTCTCACTGCCTCCAGCCCTGGCCCCTTTTCTTCACATCATTTAAATTCCTTTCTTTCCATTTAGTGACCAGCTCTTCAAGGTCGTCATCATGTCTGCACCCAGGTCTCAGGGTCTCAAAGAACCTTCCAGTTCTGCAGTGCTAATAGCTCCATCCAGAAGGCAAACAGGCATTTGTGTGGGAACCTCTCAAACATTTACAACTCTGTTTCTACGGCAAAAATGCATTCTGGGTGCCAAACTGCCCACCCAAACTTGGAGGATATATTCAGGTTGTATTTTGGAGATGTGCCTTTCATATTCAAAGGGACCATATAAAAGAACTAGATATTCAGTGGGGAAATTCAAAGATGCATATAAATCATTGGAAACACAACATCAAGGGCCAAAGAAGCATTTACACCAATGATCATTTTATTATTTGTGACTAACATTGAAATTTATTTAGTGGGCTACAGTTCCCCATAAAGGGTTTTGTGTAGATTTGAAACAATATTTTCTAATTGCATTTGAATATTTTGAGATAAGCCATGATTATTAGCTGCAGGAACTTGGAATGGATTTACAACAGTTTCCAGAAAGAACTCTGAAACAATAACAACATTTTCTGTATGGGAAGAAGTATTTTAAGAGAGTAAATATTTCATTGGCAAATGAAGAGGCATTCATACTATGCTAAAATTAAATCTATTTAATAGGGGACATCAGTCACCAGAAAGCACCTGTAATTGGGTATTCGAGAAATTGGATGCCGAGTAATAACTAGTTTAAATAATTAAAATGTTTTTAAAACATTGTTTAATCATGTTTAAAATGAAACTTGAAAGCACTTTAAGATTCTCATTGCATCATGTTTTATATTCGTAGTATTGAATGTATTCAATTAAATTTGAGTTGTTTGAGGTTGAAAGATGTTAACAGATTGTCACAAAATTTTTGCCAATGAATGAATATAAACTAACAAAATATGTCTTGGTGCTATTTTTATTTGTTTCTCTGTTTCTTCGTTAATGTACCTAACTCATTATTATACATTTTTACTTCACTCTCCCACAGGCAACTCAAACTCAGCATCCCTGACACAGAGCGACCCTTCACAATCTTCTTGAGTCCAATTGTGTGTGTTGGTGACTGACACCTTCTTCCACCTATGTGCTTGGTTCAGACACTCGTAAGTCACTCTTCACACTGTCACATAATCTCACATCCAATCACATTTGCCTCCTTTTCCTAATGCCCCTTTTCACTGTCTGTATTCAAGTGTCCTCATCTTTTTTTTTTTTTACCTGTTTTACTCCAACTGTTTATCTGTCTGCTTGTTTTAGCTGCTAGAGTGATATTTCTGAAGGAATATCAGTTCACTCCCTGCTTAAAATTCTTCATCACTAACCTCCCTTTACCTTCAGGTGGAAGTTCAAACTACTTAACATGGCTTGTAAAGCTCTCAGCCCTGTGAGGCTGTGTTCTGCCTCATGTGTCAGCAGCTCATATCTATAGTAGCATTTTCTGATAGAGCAGCCACTAGCCATAGGTGGCTGCTTATGTGTATTTTTCAATGATGTAAGATTGAATAAAGTTTTAAATGCCATCCCTCAGTCACACTTGCCACATTTCAAGGGATTCGTAGTCATGTGTGGCTAATGGCTACCTCCTTGGTGAGAGGGGACTAGGAACATTTCTGTTGATACAGAAAGTTCCATTGGACAGCATTATAAGCAATGATATGAAAGAGAGGAGAGTATGTACGGTTCAATCTTACTGCCAGTGCACCATCTGTTTAGAGGTTCCCCAACCATATATACTCTCCTCTCTTTCATATCATTGCTTATAATCTCCCCTCTCTCCAGTGTCCTACTTGTCTTTCTCTTAGCTAAATCTTACTCACCTTTTCCTACTCTCCATCCCAGTCTGGGTGAGGTCTTTCTCTGGTGGGGTTCCATAGCCCTCTCTAATGGACCTTGCTTGTAGAACACTCACTGTAGTTATCAGTCTGGTCT